>JAVKPL010011982.1:0-56066 GCA_032173675.1 Gastrolobium villosum | reverse complement strand
TGGTGGGCTACTGAGCAGAGAGGAGCTGCCCCCCTTGTTCTCCTTTTGTTCCCCCAGAAGGGTTTTCGAAACTGAGCTAATCAGCTCTGTATTTTCAGGATCCTTCCTTATCTCCTTTTTCTGGTTAGAGGAACTCCCATTATTAGAGATATCAGCTCCAAAAGTTCGCTCTTCTTTTGTATCCTTCATCTTTTGAGAGAAATTTTTCGGGAATTTCTTCTTCTGCACAACCATCCAGGGCCCCACACTCTGGTTCTCTGAATTTTTTTCTGTATCAGACACATTCGTGCTCCAATTAGGTTGCACTTCAGCAGGGTTCACATTCTGATTGCATTGCTCTTTATTGTGCCCATACTTTCCACACTTTACGCAAATTAAGTAAAGACTCTCGTATTCCACCTTAAAGATTCTGTCCTCCAGAATATATTCTCCTCTCAGGGTTTTGGATAAATCCAATTCAACACAGACTCTCGCAAATTTCCCCTATCACCCGTAGATGTATTTCTATCAACCTTTAACACTTTCCCAATAGTATCACCAATGATTTTCAGAAAAGACATCACACAGAATTCTTGGGGAATACCTGGAAGACGAATCCACGTAGCAATTCTATGAATGTTGGCTTTGAATGGATCAAAAAAGGTTCCCACTTCCTGATTGCCAGATAGTGCCCCATCAAAACCCATGGGCCGCCGGTAAGAGCCAGGTTCAGATCTTCAACGCTTGTGAACTTCACCGAGAAGAAATCATTTCCTAAGTCGGCTACAGTTAGAGGACCCGCTTTTGCCCATAGGTTAGCAAGCTTGGTCTTCATATACATCACTCCTACCTTCTTGCCCAGAAGTTTGACTATGATTGCATTTTTCCAGGGGCTTCTAAGTCTTTGTTTAGCTTCCTCCGTGCATCTTATTCTCACTGACCCATCTGCTCCGTAAATGGTCTGGAACCCTTGTTCATTGATTACCCCTAGACTCGGGTCAAGAGGTTCACTCACTTCCTCTGTTAGATCGGCTTGCCAAGAGTCTTCTTCACCCTTAGTATTGTCGCTGGATCTAAGGGCTGCAGCGAAAGACATCATTTTCCCAGAGGGAATACGTTCAGAGATGTTGCCTAAACTTGCACCTCTGTTAGATGAATCTGGAGAAAATTCCTCTCCGTTTTTGGAACGCTTGATACTCTTCCTCATTAGATCGTTTGATTCAGGTTGTGTTGTTGTTGATGCTGGACCGCCGTGACTTTCATTGGAGGAACCCATCTCGTTTGCCCTAGCAGAGAGAAAAACATAGGATGCTTTCTTTCAAAATATACCTTGTTGAATCATCTTAGAAACAAAGGAAGTGGACAAACATGGTGCTAGAATCTTCCCCTCTCTCTCTCTCCTATTGTTAAATGTTTATAAAATACCCAAATCCAAAAAACTAATGACTTAATTCTTACAAAATCACGAATTGAAAATTGCCAATGATTCAATTTTCAACCAAATTCTAAAACTAAAATCGCAAATCATTCAATATGGTCAAAGCTATGATATCTATTGTTAGGATTTGAAAGCATGCACTTACTCATACATGGGAATTGTCTTTCAAATGACACGGTCATAACCATCACCCAATAACCTTGTACACATCATATTGAATTATCAAGAACTTTAGGGCTAAATCACACTTTTAAAACTTCTGGGCAAAAGAATTGTCTAATTAAAGTTGATTGGATAAGTTTTTTCAAACTAATACAGTCAAATATGTCACTAATGGGACTAGTCCCGTCAATGATACTGACGAGACTCGTGCCACGTCAGCGCCACGTAATCAGTTCCGTTACCGTAAAATTTTAGAAGGCCATAACTTTTGTCTCGTTATCCAAATCAGATGACTTTTTTTATTTACATAACTTTTCAAGATCTACGCAATAACACCTAATTTGACATACTTTATCTCCCACAAATATAGTTTGAATTTGCAACAATAGTTCCATAATTGCAAGATCATTTAAATCCAGAAGATCCTGAGTTCTTTTCGAACCAACACCATGAGTTGCCGCATGTGCGATCTTCTGAATTTAAACGCTATTGTGATTGTGGTACAATTGTTACAAATTTAAATTATGTTTACGAGAGATAAAATATGTCAAATGAGGTGTCATTGCATGGATCTCGAAAAGTTATGTGAAACAAAAAAAAAAATCATCCGATTTGGATACCCAAGTCAAAAGTTATGGCCTTCCGAAGGTTTACGGTAACAGGATTGCCTACGTGACGCTGACGTGACACGAGTCCCGTCAGTATCATTGACGGGACTAATCCCGTCCGTCAGTATCAGTCACATGTTTGACTGCATTAATTTGAAAAAACTTATTCAATCAACTATAATTGGACAATTCTTTTGCCCAAAAATTTTAAATGGTTTGTTTTTTCTGATGTTACTTTAGATAACTTTATCTAATGTTCATCAAAACAACGTCGTTTTGGGATGGAAATCATGGTATTTTTGTAATTTTAATTTATTTTAGGGTTATAATAGTCTTTATCACTCTAATTTTTTAATTTTTCAACCCAAAACGACATCATTTCGATGAACATTAGATCAAGTTATCTAAAGTAACATCGGAAGCTTTTTTCCCAATTTTAAAATGGTGCTTTCCCAACTTTTGAGGTCATAACACTAGCCTAATTAATTTCTTTATTAATGCGCCATTGGACTCCCATGGGCCTGGTATCTACTCATTCAATCCATGCCAATTTAGGAATATATTTGGGCTCTTTATTTTGGTATCGCTTAATTTATTCAATAATTTTTTTTTTGGTATATATAATTTATCCAAAAAATTTAATAACATGATATAATTGAAAATAAAATATGGAGCCCACAATAACACAAAGAAATAAAATATTGTAAGTATAACTTACAGCATTTTTTCCTTACAATAACTTTGTTTTCATGATGTTATTTTCTTTTTGGAGTTGACACAACTCTAATTACCTCTTTGAGGTGAGTTGGCTTCTCTTGGTATCCCCACAGTTTTAACTTTTTGAATCGGCTATGGGACAAACTCAGAGTGCAGGGCGGGTCAGGGATGAAGATATTTAAACCCTTCCCAAAGATGACATGTGGGGATCAAACCAAAGTCTTTTTCTTTTTATTTACTCAGTTCCATTATAACCAACTGAGCTACCACTATTTACACTAGCCTAATTAATTTCTTTATTAGTGCGCTACTGGACTCCTATGGGCCTGTATCCACTCATTCAATCCATGCCAATTTAGGAATATATTTGGGCTCTTTAGTTTGGTATCGCTTAATTTATTCAATAATTTTTTTTGGTATATATAATTTATCCAATAAATTTAATAACATGATATAATTGAAAATAAAACATGGAGCCCACAATAACACAAAGAAATAAAATATTGTAAGTATAACTTACAACATTTTTTCCTTGCAATAACTTTGTTTTCATGATGTTATTTTCTTTTTGGAGTTGACACAACTCTAATTACCTCTTTGAGGTAAGTTGGCTTCTCTTGGTATCCTCACAGTTTTAACTTTTTGATTCGGCTATGAGACAAACTCATAGTGCAGGGCGCTCAGGATGAAGATATTTAAACTCTTCTCAAAGGTGACATGTGGGGATCAAACCAAAGTCTTTTTCTTTTTATTTACTCAGCTCCATTGTAACCAACTAAGCTACCACTATTTGGTCATGATATTACTTTTTAATAGTTGATTTGATTTTAATTCAATGAAAAATAGTTGTAAGGAAAAAGAAGTTGTAAGTATAACTTTTTTTATTTTTTTTATAGGTTCGCTTTTTCTGCATCTAATGCAGATAAGTTATCTGCAGTAAGCCTAATATGACGTCGTTTTGGGGTGAAAGTTATGGTGTTTTTGTAATTTTAATTTATTTCAGGGTTATTATAGTCTTCATAATTATAATTATTTAATTTTTCAATCCCAAAACTACATCGTTTAGGGAGTAAATGCAGATAACTTATATGCAGTAACTCCAGAAATATTATTCTGTTTTTTATAAAGTAGTATATTAGACATAGTTATGTTAGATATCTCATTACTGACAATTCTTTATTGGGAATAAAATTTCTGCTGTAACTTCGGAGAGAGGTATCTACTGTGCACCCTAAACGGCACCGTTTCATCTCTTCTTTTTTTTTAATTTAAATGAATTCAATATCGTGTTTCCTTTTTCTCTCGTGCTATTTCACCATTTTCGTTCCCCTGCTCTGTTTATTGTTTATTCCTTTAACAACTACAGAGAAAGGAATACCTATTTTTTCAATAGCTTCCTTATTCAATCCTAGGGTTTTTGTTTGGGGACTCTTCTTCATCTTTCTGGTATGTGAAATTATGATGCTCCAATTATAGTTTGTTCGCTACTATATACTCTTCTTCGTCTTTCTGGTATGTGAAATTATAGTGCTCCAATTATAGTTTTTTTGCTACTATATAATCTTATGCGCTGATTTATGATTTGGGTGATTGTTGTAATGACCAATGTTTTTCTCTAGTTAATTAATTTCTGTTGTAACTAATACTCATTATCGAAGAACATGTGATGCGTTTTCACTTTTGAATTCATGTGCAAAATATCACTCCTGCACTCCTTTTGGGGTCTTGTAAAAGTGTCTATCTCAACTTTTACTTAGCTTTTCTTTGGCTTTATTTTGCTAATGTCTAGAATTCAGCGTGAAAAATTTTCTACTTGTTTTTGCCTTAGTTTTCAGTTTTGCAAAACAACGAAAGAAAGAGGAATATAAACATTTTTAAACACAAAAACATGAGTAAACTTTATTTGGATTTTGGTATCTCACATAGTTTTGGAAGGTAAAACACAAAATTATTGTATAATCCAAAGTACATTTCCTTGACCTTGTTGTAGGTTCACCAAAACTTGAGTACCAAAAATAAAAAAGGTTCACTACGAACATTGTCGTTGGCCTGTGTTGGAACAGCAGCCTATGCATTCCGATTGTAGTTTTACTTACCAAGGATAAATGGTTAAACAAAAATAGAGGTGTAAATGATTCAAAGCAAAAACATTTGGTGGTTTTAAACTCTTCCTTACTTATATTCTCAGATTTTTCTATTCTGTTCTTGATACAAACAAGAAACTGGATATATGGATTCATCATTTTTTTTTTGTCTTTACAGGCTATTGATGGAACACTCTCAAATAACAACTATTGAAGACATGAACGAAAGTGTAGTATCTTTAGATGACATTGTTGAATTGGAGAAAGAGAGTGATGAGTTAAGCGAAGATGGTCAATGTGAAATTATGAATCAAGACAAAGATAGTGATCGTATGCAAGACAATTGCCAAGAAATTATGGGAGATGATAGTGAGTTTAATGAGCCTCCTATATTGGGTAGAGTTTTTGAGACAGCTGAAGAAGCCTATGATTTTTATAATGATTTTGCAAAAGTTAGGGGGTTCGGAATACGTAAGCGTTACTTTAATAAGAGTAGAAGAACAAAAAAACCATGTTTGTGGAATTATGTGTGCTCAAAGTAAGGTGTAAAGAATCTACATGATAAAAGAATTGATGTTAGCAATGTCAAAAGGCGAAGGGATACACGGACTGGTTGTTTGGCGATGTTCCAAATAAAGTTGGTGAACGGAGTATGGAAAGTAGAGAAGTTCAATGATTCACATAATCATCCATTGATTAACACTCCATCAAAGGTGAACAAGTTTTCTTCTCATAATGATTTACGTCGCTCAGATTTTACTAAATCTATTGTTTCTAAACTTTATGGGGAGGGTCTAACGTCTTCAAAAATCTCAAAGGTGGTGAATGCTATGAACAAAGAAGTTAACATCACTCCGGGTCAAATTAGCACTATTATATCAAGCCAGCGTAATAATAATGTAGGACGAGAATGTCAGGGAATCATCAAACACTTTCAAAAGAAGTCTGCTCACGATGGATGCTTTTATTTTGTTATGCAGTTGGCAGAAGATGGTACGTTAAGAAGCGTCTTTTAGGCGGATGGTAGGTCGAGAGCTTCCTATGGTCAATTTGGGGAAGTCCTTGTCTTTGATGTGACTTACAAAACAAACAAGTTCAAGTTTCCTTTTGCCCCTTTTGTTGGGGTTAATCACCATGGGCAATCAATTTTATTTGTTGCTGCATTGTTAGAGGATGAAACAGAGGCAACCTTTACTTGGTTGTTTGAACAGTTTCAGACATGCATGTTTGATAAGTTTCATGTTGCTATTATTACTGATCAAGACAAAGCAATGGGAAAAGCAATTGCTAAGATATTTCCAAGAGCACGACATCGTTTCTGTGCATGGCATATCAAAAAACATGTTTTGAAGCATAGTCAAGCATTACGTGCACAATTTAAAGATAGTTTTGATGTTGACTTTCGTGCATGGTATAAAAGTCGAAGCATAGATGAATTTGAAGACAAATGGGAAGCATTAAGAACTAAATATGATATTAAAGCAAGTAGTTGGTTGGCTAACATGTATGCTTCATAACCATTGGGCAAAAGCATACTTTTTTTTTTGCTGTAATGACTACAAGTGGCCAAAGTGAGAGCATCAATGCATTTTTTGATGGATATGTCAACTCCAACACAATGTTAAATGACTTTGTTACCCAATATGATAAAGCAATCAAGTCTAGAAGAGATGCAGAAGAAGATGAAGATTTTAAAACTAGAAATACAAAAGAAAATTTGGAGAGTAATCATCCAATTGAAGCAATAGCTGGAGAGCATTACACGAGAAAACTGTTTGAAATTTTTAAAAAAGAGTGGAGGGCTGCCACACAAGATTACTTTCACGAAAAGATGTCAACAGACGAGCATAATATTAGGTACCGTGTGTGATCTCCCAAAGTTAATAAAGAGTTATGGGCAATTATTGATTACAATTTGATAGAAAATTCCACTACTCATTGTTCTTGTGCAAAGTTTGAGACTATGGGGATTTTATGCAAACATATTTTGTACATCTTCAAGAAGAAACAAATGATGACCCTTCCTGAAAAGTATATTTTAACTAGATGGACCATGAATGCAAGCTATAAGGCTGAAAATCTTTTGTCTGTTCATTTTGAAACAACTACTAATGAAGTAAGTGAATTGTCTTTGTTGTCAACTCGGTCGAAGTGCAATTTGGCTATTTCTAAAGCAAAAGATTGTTTTCATGAAATTAGAAGATTTGATGCTATTGTTGATGAATTTAATCAACAACAATCAGAAAGAAAGAGAAAAAGAATTGATGAGGAAACCATAAGCTTAATTGTACCTTCACAAAGTGGTTTTATTCCTTCTCAAGTTTCACTTAATTATGTTCGAGACCCCACTCAAGCAGTCAAAACTAAGGGGCGTCCAAAAGTTGCTTCACGAATAAAATCAAGCATTGAGTTAGCAGCCAAACAACAAAGGACTTGCAGTTATTATCGAGAGAAAGGTCATAATAAGACCAGTTGTAAGAAGCAAATGGTATTTCTCTTATATTTTTCCTATTATGTTTTTGTCTTTCCTCTTTGAACTTGATAAAAAAATTATGATTTTTCATTTGTAGATGGATGTTGCAAGAGAGAAGCATAAGGAATAAGAGTTTCGTTTGAAAGCTGCCTCTGATGACATTCTAGATTTTTCAATGAAGATGAAGCTTTGACATGGTTGGATTGTTTTAACATAGTTGAATTGTTTTGTGCATAAGTTAATCTGTAGATATCTTTTTTGAATGAAAGTTGTTGCATTGTAAAGATAACTTAATATAGTTTGTTTATGGAAAGTTTCAAATTTTTTTGATGTATGTAATGTTCCCATATAGTTCCGCGAACCAAACTGTTTTGCTGAAAGTATTTTGAAACGCATTCTTAGTTCTATTTGAAAGTTCAATGGTTTAGGATGGGTTCTTTACTGTTGTCCAAAGAGTAATACAAAAGATAAATTTGATCAAACAAACACATGTGATGAATAACTTACATTGAATAATTATATACATGGATTCATATTACATTGACACAGATATCCTATAATGACTACTAAAATCCAAGTTTCAACTTATACACAACATCCTATAATGACCCTTCCTACTCATAGTATTCCTTGAAGTCTATATGAAAGCCTTCTTTTAAAGCATCTTCCATGTTGATTACTTTCATGCCTTTCCTTCTGTCCTATGCATAATGGAAAGCCTTCTTTTAAAGCATCTTCCAATTTCTTCCGGACATCATCTAGGCTGCTCTTGCTTTTGTTGGCCCAGTTCAAATTAATCTGCACATAAATAATACTAGTTAACAACGTATACAAACTTTTTTATGTTTTATACAAGTTCAGAATGGAATACTTCTTTCCCTTCATGATCATTACAATCAAAAGTTTAAGATAGAAAAGAAACAATTCAACAGGCCATCATGTTTGTTAGATAAAAGACAAAGAACCAGTTTCAAATATTGACATTGTAGACTAGAAATTCTCATCAAGAGGGACTGAGTATGGACCGAAATTTCCACAACATTTGCATGGTAGAAAAGAAGTTCGAATGGATCACAAGTAATTAAGGGTTGTTGCTTTATGATTATGATAAGCAAACCCTGAAAGATAATATTACAATTGCAACATATACCATGCTTATCTGTGACTGGACAACTACACCGTGGGCATTGCAATGGTTCGAGAGACAATGCCTAAAGATTTTCATAGAATGAATCCAGTTCAATCATAAAGTTGCAAGCTGCAATTGGAATTGGAAATTCAACTTTGAATTCAATCTGATTGAAAGCAAGATGGAAACTTCTTGCACGCTTCCATAAAGACCAGTTATTTTTCAACTCTGATAAGTCAGTAACTGGCCTGTTATTATAGTATAGGTTAAGAACCTTCACTGATTTTGACTTTCTGGCATCATGAACATTCATTGTCACAGTCTGGATTGTGTAACTCCCAGTGCATTTAACTATGATTCGGTTATCAGTGAACTTCATCTCAGATTTCAGAGATTCTAGCTTCATCCTTCTGTAATAGGATGATCTCTAGAGTGCGGTGGAGGAAGTCTGTCTGCATTTAATACTTCATAACAATCCTCGCACAAGTCAAAATCAGGACAAACAGTACAATTCCATCTTTGCCTATGTATAGGTACAGTAGAGCAACCATCACAACAATATTGAACAGATGAAGTGATAGTGTCTTCTTCAATCACGACTTGGTTATTTCCAGCACTTGTGTCAGCAGGGCCAGGAATTGACACTACACTCTCAACAACATCATCTGTAGCTAACATGGTCTGCTTCGGAAAAGGGACCTGAAGTAATCTTGAAGATATGGCCAAGTTGGAAAAGAAATGTGTGAAAACCTGAATATCAAATTCAAAAAAAAAAATTGAAAATTAAAATGGAATGAGCAAAAATACCTGATAGTAGTCTGAACAGCCTCATTGGATGAAAAGAGAAGTTTCTTAAGTAATACAACAACAGGTACTACAGAGTGCACTCCTGCATCTTTTCCATGCAGGGCCAAGCATTCAGCATAGCAATAAATAAGTTCAACTGCAGACATAGGGATTGATACTCAAAAGTGTTCAGATTTCACCATGAATATCACGTAATTTTAAAACATAAATAATATTAAATTGAAGATCATAAACTAAGCACAACCTGAATATGTCATCACAAAAAGATTTCCCCTTCCCCAACCAATGCAACTCGATATCCAGGAAAATAGCAAAGGTATTTTGGCTTTGGTTCTGAGCCCTGGCATGGTCCTAAATTACGATCAAGGATTAGGTCCCTCCTATCAATATTAACTGAACCCTGACTTCCGAATTTCTTACATGAAAATGAAGATTTTGCAATCCAAAGTTCAAACATCATAGATGTTGACACACACACACACACACACACACACACACACACACACACACACACACACACACACACACACACACACACACACACACACACACACACACACACACACACACACACACACACACACACACACACACACACACACACACACACACACACACACACACACACACACACACACACACACACACACACACACACACACACACACACACACACACACACACACACACACACACACACACACACACACACACACATAAAGTTTGCTTACCACAAGTATACTAAAGAGCGAACCAATTAATGTCATCAGCCCATCACAAGCCCTGAAATTATAACTCAAGGATATTAGAGCCATTAAGTTCATATTACACATATCACTAGTTTTAATATTTAACGCAGAATTTTGTTAGAAAAACAATCTTTTGATGTGGTTTTTTTTGAAAATATATTAAATAATATCAAATAATTAGCATTCAAATTAGGCAAGAATAATAAGAGCTTGTGGCTAAGTTAGGTATCAACTACAAAGAAGTACAACTAACACAAAGTTTACACATTTTTGCAAACATCACTATATATCCACAAAAAGTACAAGAGCAGCTGTGAAATAATAAAAGTAAGAGTTATATAACAATCATACGCTGATGTCGCTTTCTGTTTAAGTAGACAAGTCAGATTAAACTTCAATTCAGAGCACGGCCAATAGAATCGAAGGCGCATGCTCCAGATGCGATGGTGGCTCCGCCATGTGAGTGGTGGCCGGCGTTGTCGGAGACGGAGGGAGAAGAAGGGTGGTAGTACTTGCGCCCTGTTTGAGGACGGTTAAGACAAAACATTGCCCCAATTATAGCAATTTAATTCATTCTATTAAAAAGACGGAAATGGCGTCATTTGAGTGTACAACAGATACATTTCTCTGAAGTGACAGCAGAGACTTTAATCCCTTTATTTATATTGAAAATCATATATATACATATATATGATGTTGTGTACAAATTAATTTATAATTAATGAATTTGTTTGAGTCAAAGAAATTATTTTGTTGTGTACAAATCTCCCTAGGGGTTTTTTAATTTTCTTTGTTTAATTCGAAAAAGTTTAAAACACAAGTCACTCCCCTCTTGTGTTGTTATTTAGCCATTCTTTCTTTATAGTATCCTTTCGTGTTAAGCGGGTCAATGTAACATAATTATAGAAACACTTAATAAATCTAAGTGATAACCTGCTAAACCCAGAAAGTTTTTGATTTTTGTAACAGTCTTAGGTCATTCTCAGTCCTCACCGCCTCTATTTTGCTTGGGTCCACTGCAACACTATCATCAGAAATCACATAACCCGGAAATTGCACTTCAGAGAGCCAAAATTCACACTTTGATTGCTTTGCATACAAATTTTCTCTTTCAAAATTTAAAACACAATCCTCAAATGGTCTCTATGCTCTTCTTTGCTTTTAGAATAGATTAAGATATCGTTAATAAACACAATAACAAACTGATCCAGATAGGGTTTGAATATGCGATTCATGTAGTCCGTGAACACCGCTGGAGCATTAGTGAGTCCAAAAGGAATTACTTGGTACTCAAAATGTCCATACTTGGATCGAAAAGCCATTTAGGTACATCCTCCAGTTTAATCTGGATTAGGTGATAATCGGACCGAAGGTCAATCTTGGAGAATACACAGGCACCCCGAAGCTGATCCAAGAGATCATCAATTCGTGGCAGTGGGTACCTGTTCTTTACAATAACCTTATTAAAATGTCAGTAGTCCGTGCACAAATGCATAGTACCATCCTTCTTCACAAAAATGACCGGTGCTCCCCACAGAGACACACTTGGTCGAATAAATTTCTTTGCAGATAGTTCCTCAACGTGTTTTTTCAGCTCAGCCAATTTCAATGGTGTGATCCGGTATGGAGCCAAGGAAATAGGCCCTATAACACCTCACATTTTTAAGTTTAACTATTAAGATGTTAATCAAAGGAAAAAAATAAAAGAAGTGAGGTGCTTGTCGTGCTTAAGCGTTGTCGTGCTTAATTCTTGTCGTGCTTAAGCGTTGTCGTGCTTAATCCTTGTCGTGCTTAAGCGTTGTCGTGCTTAATCCTTGTCGTGCTTAATCCTTGTCGTGCTTAGACAAATCCTTGTCGTGCTTAGACAAAAATCCTTGTCGTGCTTAAAAGTCCTTGTCGTGCTTAAACCAAAATCCTTGTCATGCTTAAACTCATGACCACCTATAGTTTTTTTTCCATTCTTACGTACAAACAAAGAAACATTAAACAAGGAGAAATTCTGAATTCTTAAGTTATCTTAGTTGGTCCTTTCTTTCTCATCCAACATATGACCGCCTTGTTCTTCTTTCTTGTTTTGTTTTCTTGTTTTTGCTTACGGTCAAGGAGAAATTGGGTGAGGATAAGGCAATCCAAAGGGGGAGCTAATAGACAAGCTTTGTTATTCTAGTTGGTTGGGGTTTGTGACATCAAGTAGCTGAAAGTTTGCTCTTAAATCGTACAACCAAAGAGGCCTCAAGCAGCTCAATCCTTTCTTCTAAAACCGTAGCAGCCCAAGGGAGTTAAGAGGAGCTTGTGAGTATTTTCTTGTCCCTAAAATGCTTAGTTACCTTGTGTAAAAGAATCCTTGTGTTCTTGTGGTCATAACCTTGTATTTTCTTCTTTTGATAAGTGGTAAAAGATGAGTCTCCAAGCATGTATTGTGCGCACCATGGGGCTGACTTTGGATGAAGCTTCATTTAAATATGTTATGGTTTGATGGTTGATGAATCCCTTGGATTGAAGTGTATAAACATGAGAATATTTTGGAAAGAAAATCATGGACTGAACTAGGCCATTTCGGCCAAGAGGAAAAATTGGTGAAACCGTATGTTAATAAAATTTATAGGTAAAAGTGGATGTGGGTTTCTATAAGTTTTAATGATGTTGAGACGTTTTTCATATTCTAACAAAATTACCGTGTATTGACGATTCGTACATGGTTGCTGTAGGTTGCCGTACGTTGATTTGAATCCCGAACCGTGAGATTGGTGGATTGCCCTTGGTCTTGGATTAAGTGGGACTGAGGTGAGAAATTGTAACCATGCTTGTAAAATTAGTAACTTGCATGTCTTCATATGAATAGTAATTAATTGAAAATGTCCTATGTGTAGGCATTTTTGTAGTATAACGAGCTCGAGAAAAATATTGCTATGGAGTAAAGTGAAGAGCCTTATTCAGGTAACCTCTTGGTACTGGGGCTTGTTCCCCTTGTGTGTTCCACCATACCCGTTGAGGGTGATGGTAGGAAATGTGTATGAGTAGTGTAGAATAACATGAACATGCATGCATTATTACAATGGGTACTTATGTACTGAGTCTCTAGACAGTAGACAGTTAGCCTTCGGGCAGTTTCGGACTTCCACTGGATAGGTCTCCGAGAGGGAGTTCCAGTTGACCTAAGGTCGTGGTGTGTGATCCGGATAGGAGCACACTAGGAATGTCTCGGGTGTATATGGATGGAAGGGGTACCTTGGTTGTGGTTCTTGGAACACGCCTTGGATGAGGCCCGTAGGCTTATATATGCCGAGGACATTGCATGGTATTGGTAGCTACCATCCCGCTTCGTCGTAGTTTGTATTCTGATATTCCCCAGTTTCTCTAAATCCCTTGATATATCCTGTTTTTAAGAGATGTTGTTTTATATTATTTATATGCATCGAAGTGAGCCATTGAGCGGAGTTTTATCCAGAACCTCTGGGTTACTGAGATATATTCGTATATCTCACCCCGTCTTGGGGACTTTATTTCAGGAGGTAGCAGTGGTGCAGGAGCAGCGGGCAAGAAGCCCGCAGAATGATTAGCTGGAGTTTTTATAGTAGTTGCATTTTGGGGGCCACTGGGCCTAGGCTAGACTTAGGGCTTGAATATTCCATATGTATGTAGGATGAGATTCATTGTTATATTTATTCATGTCATTTTGCCTAAGTCTAGTACATATATCATTTTGAGGTTTTTCTAGTATGTTGTATTTGAAGACTTTGAGTTGTAAAATGTAATATGCATTTGGAGACTGTAAACTGTACTGAATACTTGATGTAATATGTAAGAATGTAATATGATGGAAGGACAATAGGCCTATTTTAGGAATATGATTATGTGTATATCTAGAAGATGTATGCAATTGGACTTTAATGATTGAAATGTAATAAGTATTAATCAAGGAAGCAATGTAATATGTATTATATATGTAAATTAAGCTGTGATGGGTTGTAAGTGCCCCAAGGCATTGTTGGTCCTTGTGTGTGCCACCCACTGATTATTAGGTACCACTTGAGGTCATAGATCCCTTGTATAAATTTGGGAAACGTTGGAAAAACAAAGGAAACTCTGGCGAAATTTCCCGAAATTGATAGTTTTTAGGTGAACTTTGATAGATCATATCTTCCTCCACTGAGGTCCGTTAGGGACGTGCCATACGCCATTTTAAAGCTTGAGATGTCCTCTAGCTGGTGGTAAAATTTGGTAAAATTATGAGTTGAAAGTAGACCTGTAAAAATCAGTGAGCACAGACTGCCCATTTGTTACTGCACATGTGGTAGTTCTGGACCAATTTTGGGAAATTTATTCCCTCTTCGTTTGTGGGTCAAATTAGGTGTATGATATATAAAATTGAAGCTTGAGGTGTCTATTTTGTTGTATAAAAATCTGAGAGCATTTGGTGGAGTGGATCGTCTGCAGTAATTCATTTAGCGAGGGATGTTTGGAGCTGTTTTGGGGTTGCTGGCAGCTTTGCTTGTCCGACTTCAAACGGCGATAACCGGAGCAAATGAGCTCGGAATCGAACGTGTGATAGCTTCCTAGAAAGATAATTAAGTAAGGAAAAATAATAGCTAGAGGGGAAGGTTTTATTTTTTGCTGTGTGGTCGAAAAAAATTAATTAGTGAATCATGTTCAGAAAGATAAAAACGTAAAATTGAGAAATTGACTAAGTGGGTTTATGTGAATCCCTTAGTGGCATATTATAAGTAAAGTAAGTTATATAAATAGTTTAAATAAGTCTTCCGTAAGAGTTTACAGTTACGGTCATAGCTTTTAATTATTACGCTTTTTATGTTTTCAACTGCTCGCGTAATATTCGAAAAAAGTTTATTCGCATTTTTATAAATGAATTGCTGTGATTGTAACTGCGCTTAATATCATAATTAATGTTAATAATACCGGTGTACAACGGGCTGTTACAGGCCCTAGACCAGGCAACAGATTAATGGAGAACTCAATCTCCCTCTCAGGTGGGAATCCTGGTTTTTCATCGGGGAACACCTCCACAAACTCCCTCACCATTAGAATATTCAAATTCTCTCCTTTACTCTCACCAACAAGACCGCCCACAAATACATAACCCAGAGCCCCAGCCTTCAAAGCCTTAATAGTATGAGAAATAGATAAATAGGGAAAAGAACCAACAACGGGCTCAACATGAGACAATATTAGTCTTTTCCCACAACAATCAATTATTGCACAGTATTTCGACAGCCAATCCATACCCAAAATCATATTTACAGTTATTAGAGGCAGAAAAATAAATTATGTTGTGAGCTTGCTTGTGGACGAAGTTACTCGGGAGTGAAGCTATCTATCTTGGAAGTTTCTATAACACCATGTTTTCGTACACACAAGATGTCACACACTTTACAGTATAGATGCGCACTTAACAGTTATAGCTACGGAAGACTTCTAAGTATATCAACATAGTTATCTTAAAACTTTTCTTATGTTCCTTTATGCAAAATGATATAACCATACAACCCCATAATTGTACAAATCTAAAACTTAACACAACTTAACTTCTTGTCAAAATACGGACAACATAACATTTGTATATTGGACTAACTGAATAATATCCAAACCTGTAATTCGGAAAACCATTAGGCACTTCTTTATATATATATATATATATATATATATATATATATATGAGGTAGGATCTTTTGACATCGGTGTTAAATTTAAATTTTGACACTTCATGTGAGAGCCATTAGATAAAAAAAGATCAATGGTGTCACATGCTTACAAATCAGAGCCGTTTATCTTTTTTGATCTAATGGCTCTCACATGAGGTGTCAAAATTCAAGTTTGACACTGGTGTCAAAGGATCCTACCCCTATATATATATATATATATATATATATATATATATATATATATATATATCTGAAGTTCAAACCACACAATCTTATATCAGCATCACAACCAACATGTACTTAGCATCCTTCAACTCACTAGCATATGCTAACAACAAACCAAACATAATTATACAGACTACGAATAAAACTTTATTTATTTCTTTTCACCAAAGTCTCACACCCAGGTCCTATAATCTCAAAGACAACAACAACAAGGTAATCAGAAAAGGTCTATCCAACAACCTTACTTAACCTATGGTTCTAGCAAACTTTCTTCTTTTCCTTCATTTTTCCCTTGACAATTTACTGCCTGATGAAGACCCTGAAATGTGCCCCATAACGTGGGGTGAAATTTATAATACCAGGAAACTAGGTGTTTATAGAATACTCTCCCATTCTCAAGTTCACTTACTGCATAATTGGTCAATGTACGCAAAACAATAGAAACACATACAATTTATGCAAACTTTCTTACAGACAACTTAATTTACTTACTTTCTTACAGTTATTCACACAACTTGCTATAATTATTTATTTATTTAAAGTAATACAATTTAAAATACATCTCGGCTTTTACTACATCAACATACAATCATATTCACATATGAACTTAATAATTTTGAATGTTTGTTAAAAATTATATTATGTTTTACTTTTTATATTAATATCATTGCCTTTTTTTGTTATTTTTATTAACTCTTGTAATTTTAAATATTTGTTAAGAATTCACATGATTTTTTTAAATCTTATAAATCCATATTGTTCTTTCAAATATTATAAATTCTTTTAAAATCTAATATTATGAAATTTTGATGGTAAAAAAAGTCTTTTGAAAAAGTATTTAAAGTCCGTCCAATTCTAAATAGTCTTTTAAAATCTATAATATTTTTTTATCTCAAATAAGTCTTTCAAAATTCTAATCCAATACATCTCCTAAAATTGTGAGAGAGATATCCTAATTACATTTCTCACTAAAAAGTCTGTCTCAGGAAATCTACACAAATAGAAAATCCATTAAAATCATTAGATTTTTGAATGCCACGAGATTGTTTTTTCATTTTTTAAAATCTTGATTGAATACCAACAGATTGATTAAACAGACTCTAAAATAATCTTTTAAAATCCTAATCGAATATCACGTTATTTTTTTCAATCCTTTAAGGGGAAAGATATTATAATAACCAATTAGTGTTACTACCAATCAATTTCACTATTAGATCAATTATGTTGATCTAACGGTTATATTTATTTTCATCTTTGTATGGTTATGATTCCCATATTTAATATTTAATTTTTTTCACCTTTGTATGATTATGATTTTCCATATTTAATGGTTTCACATCAAATATAGAGAATTATAATCATACAACGATGTAAACAAATATAACTATTGGATAACATAATCGATCTAATCATGAAATTGATTCATAATATCACTAGTAATAACACTAATTCTAATTTATTGTTACAATAACTTTCCCATCCTTTAAATCGTAATTAAATTTTGTTGTACAAAAATAATCCATTAAAATCCAGCCGTCGGACCTCGTCTCCGGAATTTATTTCTCCTTCGAATCTTCAGACTTGAATCACTCTCACAGTCTCACTCACTTTCTTCATCTGGTAATCTCTTTCTCAGTCACTCTCTTCGAATCTTTCTCCTTCTATCACTCTCCTACGAATTTCTTTTTTCTAATTTTTTTCTGTGACGATGGGAATGCTTGTGACAGTGGCACATCGGTGACGGTGAGAGGGGAAAACGACGGCTCAGCTGGGATATTGCGCGGTGTCGCGGTGGTTTGGTCTTTAGTGTCTCGGTGTGTGCGCGGCCATTTGACGGACAAAGGTAAGTATGATTTTCCCCTTTTCTTCATCTTCTTCTTTCTGTATCTCTCGGTGTGATTTTCTTCTCTGTACTCTGTTTTCCCCCCTTATCGATTCGGTGGGATGAGTAAGGTGTTGGTTCCATTATCATTATGCCAGATTCTGGTTTTTATTAAGTTCTAATTTTCTATAGGTTGAAGTTTTTACTTCGGATTCATGCTTGCTGCATTGAAAATAATTCATCTTTTAAGCGTGTGTGTTGTATTTGTTTTGGGCTCATTATACACAAAGCATGACTACATACATGCTGTAAGCAAGAGAAGATAGAATCATGCACGGTAGAACATGCTGACCATCTAGGGTTTGCTGATGTTTCAGATTCAAAGGTTCTACTTAGTCTTCCCATCACTGTTACCTAAGCTAAACACCCTCAAGCAAAAAAAATAAAAATGCAAGTCACCTAATGATGTATATCCATGTGCCTGCAATATAAGCTAATTGATAAACATGCTTGCAATCTAATGATGATAATTCACTATTTATTATGGTGAGAAGAGCAGTGTGATCCTATCTGGCATCTGGGAATTTTTATGATCCCGCCAACCCACGTTTTGCAGTTGCTTTTACATCATTTCCTTATCCACATTCACAACACAAAACTGTCTTGTGATCCTTATTATTATTACTTTGTTATTTGTTTGTTTGTGTTATGCTATTAACGAAGTTTTGCAAAGAAAGACAAGTTTACCATTTTGTGTTGTGAGTTAGGATAAGGAAAGACAGTAACAGCAACCGCGAAATCTCGGGCTGAGTCGCGCCCACTTTTAGGTGCGACCAAGCCACCTAACACATCTAGTTTTGGGCGCGACCAGTCCCGCCTTATTTTAGGTGTGACTTCTTGCTGTAGATTTGTAAATAAGTTCTAAAATGCAACATTTTCATATTTTTTTATTAAAAAATAATATTTAGATACTATCTAAAATGCCACTTTCTTCAATATTATGGTGTTTTAGCTTATACCATAAAAGGGATTCGATTATGAGAGTAGTTTTCTGTGGGGGATGAACTAAAGTGATGATGCTGTTTGGTGAATTCGATTTTTGTATTTTGTTCCATGGTTGACATGACAGGAAAGGGAAGGAGGGAAAAAAAAGAGAATGTTTATCATCATGTTTTGACCTTGTCAAATTTTTTTTGTCTGAACCCTCCAATTTCCATAAGCCACGGTGGGACGCACAAGGAAGGGTTCCCTCAGCTTTTTTTTTTTTTTTTTTTTTTTTTTTAAGACCTTGCTTTAGGAGAATTGAACTTCTTGCCATTCAGATCATGAAGCATTGATACAAGAATGATTTATTTTTTAGCAAATGAAAGCAGAAAGGGAGAAGTTATTGCTGAACAAGAAGATGAAAATTTGTATTGAGCAAGGTTTTTATATTATTTTAGTTATAAATTATCATATGCTCGGGGTGTGTGTGTCTGTGTGTGTGTGTGTTTTGGGTCTTTATGCCAGATCACTTAGCCTTAGCCTATATAACGCAAAGGGGCTAGAAAACATTTTAGAATTTAATGGAAATAAGTTGAAATAACACACTAGCAGTGGAATGATACTTTCTTTGCACTGTCTGGCATGGTAACAGATATTTTGGGCATGCTTTTGTTGATCCAACTTGCCATAGCATCAGTGATTTCTCTTATTCGAAACTCTCTATTTCCTGAGTGGATCATCCTGGTAGTACATGACTTGGAGTATAACCTTTAGATATTATGGACTGTGTAAGATTGGAGTCCATGCTTAGGTCATCTTAGTACAAACCTGTTGAAAGTGTTTTCGGGAATTTGTTTGAACATTTCAGAATATGATATAGTAGAAATTAGGCTATTTAGGCATTGGCATCAATACTTACGGTCATTTTTCTGGAATCTTGTAATAGTCTATAGGCTATAATAGTCTTTCTTCAATATTAAACTTTCATATAAAAATAAGAATATAATTATTCAGATATCCAATCACACAGGGATTTAATTTCTTGTGAAAAAAATGATAAACACACAACTCTTAAATAAATAAAAATATGTAAAACACATTAAGTTATTACTTAGCTTTGTGAATTTTAGGGGGGAAAAAACTATTAATGCAATTCCTTATAATCTAATATAATTAAAATTATTGATAAAAATGTGTGTTTTTTGTGATAAATTCAAATTGTTTGATTTTTGCATATGCAAAAAGTTTCATCCTTGCATCAAACTTTCTCATCTAAATATTGAACCTTCAATTGAGCTTAATGATGCTTTTACTCTGAAACTTCCGGATTTCAATTGCAAAGTCCATTGAGGTCAACAAATTAATCTCAGATGCCATAGCTCCATCAATAAAAAATGTATATTAATTATTATCTATTTCCATTTTGAGCAAGCATAATAAGTTTTTATATATATAGAATTGAAAGAAATATTTGTGTATTATAAAACTGTATATTATCTGTACAAGAGTTCTCTATTTAAAGAGAATAGAAAATCTAATGGGCTAAGCCCAAATACTAACTATTACAAAATAATAATTCTAGTATTTACAATACTTCCCCTTAAGCTGAGGAATGGATATTTATCATTCGCAGCTTGCTAGTAAGCTCTTGAAACCTATCATTAAGAAGACCCTTAGTCAAGACATCAGCCGATTGACCGTTAGAGGAATATATGGAGTAGTGATTAGTCTGCTATCTAGTTTCTCCTTGATGAAGTGGTGATCAATCTCAATATGTTTGGTGTGGTCATGTTGGACTGGATTGTGGGCTATACACATGGTTGTCAAACTCTCGAGTAAACTCGCAAACTCTATCGAGTTTACGCTTCTGGTTACCCTCACCGTTCCCGCTGCACTGCAAACTCGCTTTTGGCACTCAAACGGTAGAAGCTTCGTGTTTTTTGGCAAACTCTTAAACTCTTACGAGTTTAACGATTTCAAGAAAATGGAGAAAAACCCATGGACCCGAAAATTTTACCCGAAACCCAAAAAACCCATGGCTTTTTTTTAACACAAAAAAACCCTAATACCCGGTTTCAGCCGCCACCTCCTTGCTCAGTGAGAGACGACGTCGCGACTCCTGCTCCACCGTCTTCTCCGACGTGCTTCGTCGTCGTCCTTCTGCTTCTCCGCTTTCTTCTCTTCCAATTTCTCCATGGAGGGCTCTGTGGAGGATTTGGGAGCCCCGAAGTCATGGGATTATAACTAGCATAACTCTTAATATGGATTTTAAGTAAAACATATTTGATATTTTGTTTTGGATTTTGATCTTTTGTGCTATGGCTTTATGTGTTTGAGATAGTGTGTGATTATGACTATTGTATGACATTATTTTGCTGGTTGGTTGAGTTAAATTTGCTTATTATATTACTTTATATGCATATAAATATTTATAAATATAATTTGTATCTCGTGTTACGATTCTACGATCCGTGTTACGATTCTGCGATTTACGATTTTGGTCCACCCTTCCGAGTTTGCATAGACTCTCGAGTTTGACAACCTTGGCTATACAGATAGCTGACTTGTTATCACAAAGTTACTTCATAGACCCTTCACATCTCACATTTAGATCATCTAGAATGATTTTCAGCCATAATAACTCACAGATACCTTAAGCCATGGCTCAGAATTCTGCTTCTGCACTCGACCTAGCAACCACATTTTGCTTTTTACTTCTCCATGTTATGAGATTTCCACAGAGAAACATACAATAGCTTAAGGTAGACCGTCGGTCAGTCACAGATCCAGCATAATCTGCGTCTGTATAAACTTCTAAGGATAAGTTTCCTCCTCTCTGGAATAATAGTCCTCTGCCTGGTGTGCCTTTTAGATATTGGAGAATCCTATCCACAGCCTGCAAATGTTTTTCCCTCGGATCATGCTTGAATTGTCTAACAATACTAACTGCATAAGCTAGATCAGGTCTAGTGTGAGCCAGGTATAACAATCTTCCCATTATACGTTGATACTGTCATTTGTCAACTGGAGGACTCTCATTCTCACTTCCTAGTTTATGATTGTGCTCAATTGGAGTACTGGAAGGTTTACACCCAATTTTTCCTGTTTCCTTAAGAAGATCAAGAACATACTTCCGTTGACAAATAAAGATCCCTTGCTTTGAATGAGAAACTTCAATCCCAAGAAAATATCTTAGTCTTCCAAGGTCTTTAACTTCAAATTCAGCAGTCAGTCTTTCTTGCAGGGCATGCTTCTCATCTATATCATCCTCTGCTATAATAATGTCATCAACATAAACAAGAAGGATAATGAGCTTACCTTCTTGAGAATGTTTAAAGAAAAGTGTATGATCTCCTTGACTTTGTCTGTACCCCAATGAAAGCATAACTTTTGTAAATCTTCCAAACCAAGCACGCGGGGATTGCTTCAAGCTACACAATGCCTTCTTTAACCTGCAAACTTTGTTTTCTCCATTTGTGGATTTAAATCCTAGTGGAATCTCCATGTAAATCTCTTCTTTTAATTCGCCGTTGAGGAAGGCATTTTTCACATCAAATAGTCTCAAATCCCAATTAGAATCAACAACAAGGGACAATAGAACTCTTACAGTGTTCATTTTTGCCACTAGAGCAAGTGTTTCTTCGTAATTAATGCCATAGGTCTATGTGTATCCCTTGGCAACCAGTCGAGCTTTATACCTTTCAAGAGTCCCATCAGAATTATATTTCGAAGTATACACCCATATGCATCCTACTGCCCTTTTGCCATTTGGCCTGTCAACGACTTCCCATTAATTATTCTTCTCGAATGCATTCATCTTATTAACTATAAAAATAACTAAGAAAATTAAAAGAGTTAGAATATCTCCCCTGATAGAAGAATTGCAGTTCTAAGGTGCAAGCCAACCATTCCTAGATTTAGAGCATTGCTGTCCTCAGCAATAATTAAACCACAAGAAGGAAGAAAAACCTGCACAATAGAACAAACAGTGGCATATAGAAGAAACTATAATGCACACATTAAAACATCTGAATGTCGGGAAATAATCTAACACAAAGAAAATAATTGACCCTAACAACAACCTATGGTCATAATAAAACAGCAAAATTACGAAACAGAAAAATTAAACTAAATTACAATATATGTCCATCAGCAAGGAGACATCAGTCGTCCTCATCCTCAGAATCCTCCGTCGCCATCCTTCGAGCATCATGGAATGGATCAGGAGCAGGACGATATAGCTCTGGGTCCATAAATGGCTGTGAAGGCATGGGAACATCAGCTGGAGGTGGAGCAGGATAAGGGTTTTGATATACATAAGGAGGAGGAACTTCTGGGTACACAGGTCGGAATGTCTCAAATGGTACAGTAGGAAATGCATGCTCCAGGAATTGCTGAAAATACTCTCCCTGCATAAGGAGTTTCTCATTCTGAATAGACAGACGCGAGAACTGCTGCTCATTCTGAATAAACAGCTATGAAAGCTGCTGTTGCATCTCATAAAAATCACAAGCAGGAGGAGGTCCTTGTGTAGTAACTGGAGTTGCATGAGCATAATGTGCTTCTGAAGCATCTGGCTCAGGTACCTGAGGTAGAATAGCCATACGTGGAATACGTGGAGAAGGAGGCCTACTAGCTTTGCGGTCTCTGCTTCTGAAATCAACCTCAGATTTATTACAGTGATCCATGTATGTGTCCAGAGTCAGTGTAGATGCAGGCCTAATATCAAACTCCTCATCATCGGGGATAAGCACATCGACCCGAGTACACAAATTTGAAATAAGAGAAGCAAAACCCAGACGCTCTTTTTGTCTACTCCTTGTTATCATATGGCAAATTCTATCAGATAATGCGGCAGAAATATGCAATCTTTCCTCCCCAATAAGTATATATAACAGAGATGCCCTCTCAATATTCACATCTGACAGATTAGAGGAGGGCAAGATATTAGCATTCACAAAACAATGCCAGAAATGACATTCACCAGTCAGGTGTGACATGCGTAACTTTTTTGGGATGCCACCAGGTTTAGTTTCCCATTCTGAGAATGGTTGAGTTATCCTAATCCTTACCATTTCTGTTAATTGAGGAAATTCCTCCAGATACTGCCTGCGCCCCATACTAGGCAACATGCGATTGTAAAGATCAACATAATCACAAGTCGTAGATGAACGGAAATTGGTCAGCAGATATGTCTCAATGGTAGCTGCATCAAAGGGAACTGCAACTCCTCTAACCCAAGAAGTCTTGGTTGTCTGTAAATCCTCCAAGTCAGCATTTGCATAAAACTCTTTCACAATTGAGCTGGGGGCCGGTTCAGCATAATCTACCAGCACCTCCCATTTCCTTCTTTGTATAGTTCTCAGAATGGGATTATCATCAGGCAGATCCAGAGCAATACGTCTTTCCGGGATAAAACCTTTGTCAGCATATGAATCATAGAATCTCTTTTGAGCTTCCATGTTCACAAATCTGCTTTCATCCAGAGTAGAAACTTTCCTTTTCTTTTTACTAGCAGATGCCGGTTCCTTACCCTTATAGGTCTGCAAATCAGAAAAACAGCCCAATGCAAATAATACAGAAAATATCATGATCATTTCATAACAACAAAGAATTCTCAGATTTATCTTAGATCAAATCAGTTAATAAAGGTGCAGGCACATGAGATAAATATTGCAAATATTTCTACTCACACCACATGCACATACCATTCACAGATTTAATCTCAGATCTTATGAGAGCAATTTACTCGGTTTACTAGCAATTAGATTAACGAACAAAATATTCAGCATAATATGATTCATAATAACTCAAAATGTCTAACCACACACATACGTATATTATAACACTTTTTTTTTTTTATTTTGTATATATTTTTTTTTACGCTGCGCCTTTGCGCGAATCAGCGCTATTGCGCGACCCAGCGTCGCTGCACCTACCTGCGCCGCTTTGGCGCGACCCAGCGCCGCTGCGCCTATCGGCGCCGTTTTGGGGCGACCCAACGTCGGATGGTTTCCCTTTTTTTTTTTTTAAACGCACAAAATAACTACACTACACCCAGTAAATCATATACATAACAGTTAAAATCAGATCACACAATCCCAATTAAATCTTACCATATAGGAAACCAAAGATAAAAAATATAAAAAGATAAGAGAAGCATACCTTTGGTGCCATGAGTGATGATGATGAAGAGTGCTTGGTGTGTGAGATGCTTTGTAAAATAAAATGGTGAATGGGTATGAGATAGAAGCAGGGAAGAAAGATGGAGAAGAAAAGAAAATGCAGAGGGAGAGAGGAAGGTGTGCGGCGCTAGGGGGTTAGGAAAAAGGGAAAGGGAGAGTTAAAAAGGGGGGGGGGGTTAGGGTTAATTGAAATAAAAATAAAAATAAATTTTTTTGGAAGGGGGCACCGACACTACCGACAACTTAAAACTTTTTTATTTTTTTATTTTAATTATTATTATTATTTTTTTTTTCAAGGTGGCGCGAGTCTGCGCCGCAATGGCGCAAGACCGCGCCGTATCTCTGCCATTTTTATATTTTCGGTGCTGATCCGCGCCAATGTGGCGCTGACCAGCGCCATATTACTGCCTCAAGAATATTTTTTTTATTTTTTTTTATACTGGGTTGCCTCCCAATAAGCGCGTGTTTAACGTTACGAGCCTGACGGTTACCTCTTTCACGTGCCAACGGAGTTGAGATATTGAGTCACAGTATTGTGTGACACAATTCCTTCATGATAGAACTTTAACCTCGAACCATTCACCTTGAAAGGTCTATCTTCATTCAGGGGTGATATTTCTATTGTACCATAAGGAAAAACTGTTTTCACCACATAAGGACCAGACCACCTTGATTTCAATTTTCCTGGAAACAACCTCAAACGAGAATTATACAACAAAACTTGTTGGCCGGGTTCAAACTCCTTGTGAGTAATTCTATTATCATGTCATTTCTTGGTTTTCTCCTTGTAAATTCTGGCACTCTCATATGCAGAATTTCTGAACTCATCAAGCTCACTTAACTGAATCTGTCTTTTCTCAAGAGCAAAGCTTTATGTTCTAACTCCACGGGTAAATGGCAAGATTTCCCAAATACCAATTGATAAGGGGACATACCAATAGGAGTCTTAAAAGCAGTCTTGTACGCCCATAGTGCATCATCCAACCTCTTAGACCAATCCTTCAAAGAATTCCCAACAGTCTTCTCTAGAATCCGCTTTAATTCCCTGTTAGAAACTTCTACTTGGCCACTTGTTTGTGGATGACAAGGTGTAAGCAACCTTATGTTTAACACCATATTTAGCCAACAAGTTGTCAAACTGCTTGTTACAGAAATGAGTGCCTCCATCACTTATTATGGCCCTAGGTACACCAAACCTGGTGAATATGTTCTTTCTTAAGAAGTTCATAACCACCTTAGCATCATTAGTAGGAAGAGCAACAGCCTCAACCCACTTGGAGACATAATCAACCGCAACAAGGATGTATTGGTTGGAGAAAGATGAAGGGAATGGTCCCATAAAGTCTATCCCCCACATATCAAATAATTCTACCTCTAATATGCTGTTTAAAGGTATTTCATCCTTACGGGAAATGTTTCCATCTCTTTGGCATTTATCAGTCTACCTCTAATTATTTCTTCATGTCTAGTGCCTATGCTATAGGTGCAGTCCTTGGCCAACGGAAGAATAAATTGTTACATGTTATATACTATGATAGCAAAATTTTAAATGAGGCACAAGTAAATTATGCCACCACCGAAAAAGAAATGCTAGCAGTAGTATATGCATTAGACAAATTTAGATCTTATCTGTTGGGTTCCAAGGTGATAGTGTTTACTGACCACTCTGCTATCAAGTATTTGATGAATAAGCAGGATGCAAAGCCTCGTTTGCTCAGGTGGATGCTCTTATTACAAGAGTTTGACTTGGAGATTCGAGATAAGGCTGGAATGGAGAACAAGGTGGCAGGTCACTTGTCACGAATTCAGGAAAAAGAATTACAGGATGGTCCCGAGAAAGAAATAAATGATCATTTTCATGATGAAAGAGTAATGGGTATATTCTTACCTCCTTGGTTTGCAGATATTGCCAATTACAAGGTGATAAAAGAGTTGTCACTCAACCTTACTAGGCAACAACAGAAGAAGTTCCTTAGAGATGCAAGGAGATTTTATTGGGATGATCCTTATTTGTACTTCCAGTGTGCTGATGGAATTATAAGAAGGTGTGTACCAGAATTTGAAGTTCATGAGATCCTGTGGCACTGCCATGCGTCAGACTATGGAGGACACTTTGGAGGTAATAAGACCGCTCAAAAAGTTCTACAGAGTGGTTATTATTGGCCTACTATATTTAAGGATGCAAGGGAATATGTGGAAAAATGTGATAAATGCCAAAGAGTTGGAAACATTTCCCGTAAGGATGAAATGCCTCTAAACAGCATATTAGAGGTAGAATTATTTGATGTGTGGGGGATAGACTTTATGAGACCATCCCCTTCATCTTTCTCCAACCAATACATCTTTGTTGCGGTTGATTATGTCTCCAAGTGGGTTGAGGCTATTGCTCTTCCTACTAATGATGCTAAGGTGGTTATGAACTTCTTAAGAAAGAATATATTCACCAGGTTTGGTGTACCTAGGGCCATAATAAGTGATGGAGACACTCATTTCTGTAACAAGCAGTTTGACAACTTGTTGACTAAATATGGTGTTAAACATAAGGTTGCTACACCTTATCATCCACAAACAAGTGGCCAAGTAGAAGTTTCTAACAGGGAATTAAAGCGGATTCTAGAGAAGACTGTTGGGAATTCTTTGAAGGATTGGTCTAAGAGGTTGGATGATGCACTATGGGCGTACATGACTGCTTTTAAGACTCCTATTGGTATGTCCCCTTATCAATTGGTATTTGGGAAATCTTGCCATTTACCCGTGGAGTTAGAACATAAAGCTTTCTGGGCTATCAAATTCCTAAATTTTGACCCAACAAAAGCTCTTGAGAAAAGGCAGATTCAGTTAAGTGAGCTTGATGAGTTCCGAAATTCTGCATATGAGAGTGCCAAAATTTACAAGGAGAAAACCAAGAAATGACATGATAATAGAATTACTCACAAGGAGTTTGAACCCGGCCAACAAATTTTGCTGTATAATTCTCGCTTGAGGTTGTTTCCAGGAAAATTGAAATCAAGGTGGTCTGGTCCTTATGTGGTGAAAACAGTTTTTCCTTATGGTACAATAGAAATATCACCTCTGAATGAAGATAGACCTTTCAAGGTGAATGGTTCGAGGTTAAAGTTCTATCATGAAGGAATTGTGTCACACAATACTGTGACTCAATATCTCAACTCCGTTGGCACGTGAAAGAGGTAACCGTCAGACTCGTGACGTTAAACACGCGCTTATTGGGAGGCAACCCAGTATAAAAAAAAATAAAAAATTTTCTTGAGGCAGTAATATGGCGATGTTCAGCGCCGAAAATATAAAAATGGCAGAGATACGGCGCGGTCTTGCGCCATTGCGGCGCAGACTCGCGCCACCTTGTAAACAAAAATAAAATAAAATAATAATAATAAAAAAATAATAATAATAAAAAAATAATAATAAAATAAAAAATAAAAGTTTTAAGTTGTCAGTGCCCCCTTCCAAAATTTTTTTATTTTATTTTATTTTATTTCAATTAACCCTAACCCCCCTTTCCCTTTTTCCTAACCCCCTAGTGCCGCACACCTTCCTCTCTCCCTCTGCATTTTCTTTTCTTCTCCATCTTTTTTCTCTGCTTCTATCTCATACCCATTCACCATTTTATTTTACAAAGCATCTCACACACCAAGCACTCTTCATCATCATCACTCATGGCACCAAAGGTATGCTTATATTTTTATCTTTGGGATTGTGTGATCTGATTTTAACTGCCATGTATATGATTTACTGAGTGTAGTGTAGTTATTCTGTGCGTTTAAAAAAAAAAAGGGAAACCATCCGGAGCTGGGTCGCGCAATAGCGCTGATTCGCGCAAAGGCGCAGCGTAAAATAAAAAAATAAAAAAAATTGAGTTATAATATAGGTATGTGTGTGGTTAGACATTTTGAGTTATTGTGAATCATGTTATGTTGAATATTCTGCTCGTTAATTTAATTGCGAGTAAACTGGGTAAATTACTGTCATAAGATCTGAGATTAAATCTGGGAATGGTATGTGCATGTGGTGTGAGTAGAAATATTTGCAATATTTATCTCATGTTCCTGCACCTTTATTAACTAATTTGATCTGAGATAAATCTGGGAATTCTCTGTTGTTATAAAATGATCATGATATTTTCTATATTATTTGCATTGGGCTGTTTTTCTGATTTGCAGACCTATAAGGGTAAGGAACCGGCATCTGCTAGTAAAAAGAAAATGAAAGTTTCTACTTTGGATGAAAGCAGATTTGTGAACATGGAAGCTACCATTGAGGCATATCTGCTGACCAATTTCCGTTCATCTACGACTTGTGATTATGTTGATCTTTACAATCGCATGTTGCCTAGTATGGGGCGCAGGTAGTATCTGGAGTAATTTCCTCAATTAACAGAAATGGTACGGATGAGGATAACTCAACCATTATCAGAATGGGAAACTAAACCTGGTGGCATCCCAGAAAAGTTACGCATGTCACACCTGACTGGTGAATGCCGTTTCTGGCATTGTTTTGTGAATGCGAATATTTTGCCCTCCTCTAATCTGTCATATGTGAATATTGAGAGGACATCTCTGTTATATATACTTATTGGGGAGGAAAGATTGCATATTTCTGCTGCATTATCTGATAGAATTTGCCATATGGTAACAAGGAGTAGACAAAAAGAGCGTCTGGGTTTTGCTTCTCTTATTTCAAATTTGTGTACTCCGGCCGGTGTGCTTATCCCCGATGATGAGGAGTTTGATATTAGGCCTGCATCTACACTGACTCTGGACACATACATGGATCACTGTAATAAATCTGAGGTTGATTTCAGAAGCAGAGGCCGCAAAGCTAGTAGGTCTCCTTCTCCACGTGTTCCACGTATGGCTATTCTACCTCAGGTACCTGAGTCAGATGCTTCAGAAGCACATTATGCTCATGCAACTCCAGTTACTACACAAGGACCTCCTCCTGCTTGTGATTTTTATGAGATGCAACAGCAGCTTTCATAGCTGTTTATTCAGAATGAGCAGCAGTTCTCGCGTCTGTCTATTCAGAATGAGAAACTCCTTATGTAGGGAGAGTATTTTCAGCAATTCCTGGAGCATGCATTTCCTACTGTACCATTTGAGACATTCCGACCTGTGTACCCAGAAGTTCCTCCTCCTTATGTGTATCAAAACCCTTATCCTGCTCCAGCTCCAGCTGATGTTCCCATGCCTTCACAGCCATTTATGGACCCAGAGCTGTATCGTCCTGCTCCTGATCCATTCTATGATGCTCGAAGGATGGCGACGGAGGATTCTGAGGATGAGGACGATTGATGTCTCCTTGCTGATGGAGATATATTGTAATTTAGTTTAATTTTTCTGTTTCGTAATTTTGCTGTTTTATTATGACCATAGGTTGTTGTTAGGGTCAATTATTTTCTTTGTGTTAGATTATTTCCCAACATTCTGATGTTTTAATGTGTGCATTATAGTTTCTTCTATATGCCACTGTTTGTTCTATTGTGCAGATTTTTCTTCCTTCTTGTGGTTTAATTATTGCCGAGGACAACAATGCTCTAAATCTGGGAATGGTTGCCTTGCACCTTAGAATTGCAATTCTTCTATCAGGGGTGATATTCTAACTCTTTTAATTTTCTTAGTTATTTTTATAGTTATTTTGTGTGCTATATAAAAAAAATACAAAAAAATAAATAAAAAACTGTGTGTTATCCCAGGTTTAAATGTGTTCATCTTGTTAATGTACATGATTGAATTTTAGGATATATTTTGTATGACTTTCTGGCATAACATTGCATAGGCATAATTGGATTGCATGATTGCTCGTTTGTCTGAGTTAATATTGTGAATTCTGATAATGTCTGAAATCAATTTTCTTAAGTCTGCATTGATATCATAGCTGTGAGGTTTTGAGCCTAAACACTGAAATTTTTGTTGAGAGGCCTCACTGTTGTAATACTCTAGAACTTGATTTGTTTCTCTGTGATGCATGCATTGATTGATATGTGATTTGCCTCTGGCAAGTGTGATTTTTCTGTGTTAAAATTGACAAGAATTGAGTCATAAGAGAGCAATTTAAATACATATTTGCTAATTATATTGATTATGGTTTTTGATTATGGTTTTTGATTTATAGAATTATCTTTATCTTTACTCTGTGCGAATTTTATATTCCCTTTGTTAGAGTTGATCAATCTGATAGTTGGGGTTATTCTGAGGATCAAAACCCTAGATAGGAATATTGAGGTTTTGATCTCGAAAGGGAGTAAAATAACAATCTGTATGCGTGCTAGAAATAGACGTGTATACGATTGCAGATGTTTAAATTATCGCGCCCATTGCTTGATCCCATGAGAAACATTACAAGGAATTGGGGTTTCTCATGGGATTAAAGGGTTAACCCTGCAAGGAATTGAGGGTTACTATTGAATCTTTTAGATGATAATTTATCTGAGTAATTATATAAATAATTATTGTAAATCAATCCGGAGTAAAAAGTGGGGATCATTTGGTGAATGAATCCCGGCTACAATGCTTTTCTTATTCTTTTTACAAATCACTTCTCATTTTTATTGTTTTATTTCTCAAAATAAAAATATAAAAAAAAACAAGTCTTTTATTTTCAGATTTGAATTTCCATGAATTTGACAATATTTGTCACAACCCTATTTGAATTTTTTCATTCTTTGAGAAAAAGTTTAATTGATATTAGATCTCAATCCCTGTGGAGACGAACTTTTCTTATCATTTATTACGTGTGCGATCGGTATACTTGCCGGAGAGCATCAAGTTTTTGGCGCCGTTGCCGGGGATTGGTTTATCTTATATCATATATTCATGATCTTTAGGATTGGATTTGTGAATATTTGTTTTTATTTTCTTTATTTATTTTAATTTTTATTTTTATTTGAACAGTGCTACTGATCTCTTTTCTGAGTTGTATGCGAGGTACTATCCCAGAATTTCCACTGAATTTGGAAATCACTAGAGCAGAAAAGAGGAACAGAAAACTTGCTCGGAAGAAGTTTGCATTCAACGAGTTGGGAATTCTGTTCGAAGAAGCACAAACAATGGCTGAGAACAATGATGAAGTGGACAATCCACTCATGGATACGATTCTTACACCAGCATTCAATAGACCAAATTCAAGCATTGTTCATCCAGAAGTGGGGAACAACCATTGGGAGCTCAAGTCTGCCAATAGTCAGTTGGTAGAGCGTGCTCAGTTTGGTGGAGAGGCTGATGAGGACCCTCACAGGTTCATTGACAGATTTCTGATGATCTGTGACTCCACTAAACACCCCCAGGTGTCCAATGATGCAGTCAGGTTGAGACTGTTTCCCTTTGCTCTAAAGGGGAAGGCTTTGAATTGGTTGGAAAGGCAACCAGCAAGAAGTATTCCATCATGGGAGAGTCTCTCAAATAAATTCTTTGCTGAGTTCTTTTCCATGGAGAGGTTTAACCAGATGGTGAATGATATCACCAATTTCATCCAGGCTGAGGGTGAAACTATGTGTGCAGCATGGAACCGCTTCAAGGATCTAATGAGGAGATGTCCTCATTACCCCATGACCAATGGTGATCAAGTCCGAATTTTTTTCAATGGGTGTAAACCTGAAGTTCGGATGGTGCTAAATGGTGCAGCTGGTGGTAGCATCAAATCCTTGAGAGCAAATGAGACTCTTGAGTTAATAGAGAGAATGACTGCCAATGAAAATGAAGGTTTGACAGCCAAGCCTAAGAGAGGTATTCTACACCTGGATAACAATGATGCAATTCTAGCTGAGAATAAATTGTTAGCACAACAGCTAGCAAATTTGACCTCAAGGCTGGACAAGATGCAACTTTCCACTATGCAAGTTGCATCTGTGGTTTGTGAATACTGCAAGGGTGAGCATGAATCCAATGAATGCTCATCTTTGTTATCTTCTGATTCTTCTCAACAAGTGCAAGTGAATGGAGTATGGTACGAGCAAAGATCTCCACCAAGAAACATTCCTAGGAATCAGAATTTCCCTTCTGGGAATAACAATTTTCAGAGGAGAGCTCAAGGCACAGGACTGGATTACAATTCCAACAACTACTTGCAGCCTCCACCAGTCCAAGCTAAGGAGCCTTCTGATTTGGAAAGGTTAGTTGGACAAATGGCCCAACACTCTAATGCCTTCATGGAAGAGATTAGGGCCACCACTAAAAACATGAGCGCTTCTATCAGGAATTTAGAGAATCAAGTTGGCCAGCTGGCTAAGCAAGTTGCTGAAAAAAATCTAGGCACTTCCTCTAGTAACACATTTAAAAATTCCAAGGAGGATTGTATGTTTATCACAACTAGAAGTGGTAAGGTGGTAGGAGCTCCAGAAAAGCTTAAGGTGGTGGAGGAGCCAGAAAAAGAAGAGGAGATTCCTTCTGATGTACAGACACCTATTCAGAAAGGTGAAGAAAAAGAGCCTCCTATTGTTGCTGAAAAGAAGAAGTTTGAGCTGAATCCTGAATATGTGCGAGCCATGGCACCTTATCCTGGCAGATTCAATAAGGATGCTCAAAAGCAACAATATGGCAGATTTCTTGATATTTCCAAGAAATTGCATATAAATATCCCTTTTGCTGAAGCCTTGGCTGGCATGCCAAATTATGCCAAGTTTATGAAGGACCTCTTGTCAAGAAAGCACAAGTTGCAGGAATGCCAAACGGTGACACTCACTGAGGAGTGTAGTGCTATTATTACGAAGAAGCTCCCGCCTAAGCGTCATGATCCAGGGAGCTTCAATATTCCTATTGAAATTGGGAACACCAAATTTGGTAGAGCCTTGTGTGATCTTGGGGCAAGTATAAATCTAATGCCCTTGTCTGTTTGTAAATCATTCGGGATAACTGATTTAAAACCCATTTTGGCATCTCTTCAACTTGCTGATAAGTCTGTAAGAAAGCCTAGTGGAATAATAGAAGATGTTCTTGTGAAGGTAGACAAGTTCATCTTCCCTGCTGATTTTGTAGTGTTGGATATGGAAGGAGGAGCTGAAATGCCACTTTTGCTGGGTAGACCTTTCTTAGCTACATCTCATGCACTGATTGATGTGGAAAGCGGGAAGCTAGAGCTAAGAATGAATGATGAAATCGTTACTATCCATGTTTTTGATTCTTTAAAACAGTCTTTTCACAAAGACAATTGTTTTAATCTTGAAGTTGTAAAGGAAGAACACGATGTAGCGGTTGAGGTTCCTCAAAATTTAAAAGATGATGCCAAAGAAGATGGAAACCCAAAAGTGGAAGTGAAAGATCTTCCTAAAAATTTAATTGATGATGTCAAAGAGGTGAGAACGCTTCAAGAGAGGCGTAATTCTACGAAGAAGAAGGCAAGGAGAAAGGAAGGGGTAAAATTCTTTGATACGAGTTGGAAGAGATACCGGGAGCTGAAATTTGATAAGAGACACCGAGACTCCATCTCTCGAAAAAATCAAAATTTCAAAGAGTTCTTAACTTGGATCCATGGTTTGGACCAAATCTGGGAATGATGGTCCCATACACTAAGGCATCCAGTACCACCGGATCCTCCATTTGCTGAGTCATCCCACACTGCTGAGTGGGATGACATGGAGGGCTGATCATATCTCCTTGCTGATGGAGATCTTGTATATTAGTTTATTTTTCTGTTTCGTATTTTTAGTTATTTTGTGTTGGTTTATTTTTCTCTGATGTTTTAATGTGTGCATTATAGTTTCTTCTATATGCCACTATTTGTTCTATTGTGCAGGATTTTTTTCCCTTCTTGGGGTTTAATTATTGCTAAGGACAACAATGCTCTATCTGGGAATGGTAGGCTTGCACCTTAGAACTGCAATTCTTCTATCAGGGGAGATATTCTAACTCTTTTAATTTTCTTAGTTATTTTTATAGTTATTTTGTGTGCTATATAAAAAAAAAGTGTGTTATCCCAGGTTTAAATGTGCTTATCTTGTTAATGTACATGATTGAATTTTAGGAAATATATTGTATGACTTTCTGGCATAACATTGCATAGGCATAATTGGATTGCATGATTGCTCGTTTGTCTGAGTTAAGATTGTGAATTCTGATAATGTCTGAGGTCAATTTTCTTGAGTCTGCATTGATACCATAGCTGTGAGGTTTTGAGCCTAAACACTGAAATTTTTGTTGAGAGGCCTCACTGTTGTAATACTCTAGAACTTGATTTGTTTCTCTATTATGCATGCATTGATTGATATGATAAAGGCATTTTGTTCTTATTTGCTATTGGCTAAAATAATCCACCTGTATGAGATTTTCCCTTGCTAGCCCTTTGAGCCTGAACTTAATTCTTGATAAATGACCTGTGGCCTGATTGATGGCTTAGCCTATATCCATTTTTCATGACTTACCTTGATTGAGATTGAATCATTGAATGTGTTGAAAATAAAATAAAGTAATTGAGGTAAGCTCCACAATGGTCAAGTAATTAAGGGATGAAAAAAAAGTCATCTATGCCCTTATAAAAAAAAAAGAGAGAGAGAGAGAGAAAGGGAAAAATGAAAAAGAGAAAAAGAAAAGAAAGCAAGAAAAAGGAAAAGAGTAAAAGGTGGTTAAAAGGAGTTAATTCCCGATATTCTGTGGGAATGTTAGTGGAGCAAGATCATTGAGTTGAATGTGTTAAAATGAAATAATACTAGTTTTTCAATCTCATTGTTTGAGCTATTTTCCATATATTCCTACCTTTTACCCCGGCCAAGTTATAACCTCTGAAGTCCTTTTGATCAATTGATGCATGTGTTTGATTCTTCAATTTTAAGAATTTTTGAGAATATGATCAAGCATATGGTAGTGTTATAGCTTTGAGTAATTGAGTGCTCATAATACCTTTAAACACTGAGTGTTGAGTGAACATTATTTATCTGTGTGAGGGGTAATCAATGTAGACTTGTATATTTAAGAAGCTGATGACATTATTGAAGTTCATGATATTGAGTCAGACATGCATGACATATTGTATCTGATAGTGTCTATGATTGTTATGTTGGATTAAGTGAATATTTCCTGGATTAAGTCTTTTACATTGCTGGGGACAGCAACGTTTAAATCTGGGAATGGTTTGATGTGCCTCTGGCAAGTGTGATTTTTCTGTGTTAAAATTGACAAGAATTGAGTCATAAGAGAGTAATTTAAATACATATTTGCTAATTATATTGATTCTTTCTATGTCAATAATATTCACCTTTTAGTTGTATTTTTACAGGGAAAAGAAGTGAAAATTATAAAAAGCCTGTAATGCAATTCTACACGGGTGCAACACACTACAAATTCCAGAAGCATGGCGCGGACCGGCACCACAGTGGCGCAACCCGCGCTAGTTTCCGAACTACACAGCGGTACTTTGGAAGTGGCGCCATCCGGTGCCGGATTTTGGAAAATCAAAAGAAATGGCAGTAAAGTGGCGCTACTTGGCGCCATTTCCATGCCAAGTAGCGCCAAATTGAAGCCTACTAGCGCCATGTTTTTTTGTGACTTTTGGTGGCGCCAAGTGGCGCCCAAAAAGGAGAAGGATGGCGCCAACTAGCGCCACTTTACGAGGATTCGGTTCCGACTTTTTCAATTCAGACAGAAGCGTGGCGCTGACTTGCACCAATCCGGCGCCAACTGGCACCGGTTTGCGGGACAGATCTCCATGTTTTCTGAAGGGCACTTTTGGAAAGAAAAGAAAGACATTATAAAAAGAACTTTTGTGGATTAGGTCGGCAGACTTACACATACACAGACAGATTCTGAAAATTCTGAGATTCACAGAGAGACACTGAAGAGGCAGATCTGGAGAGGCAGGGAGGAGAGACTGGAGGCGTTCTTCGTTCTTCATCTCCTTCTAGTATTTCTTTATCTCTTGTTTTAAGTTTATGTTGAATTTTAGATCAGCGATCAGTATGTTGATTGGCTAGATCTTTTTATTGTAGTCAGGGTCACGATCCATATGTGAACCCTTGACATGAAGGATTGGTTTATGGTTTTGATTTATAGAATTATCGTTATCTTTACTCTGTGAGAATTTTATATTCCCTTTGTTAGAGTTGATCAATCTGATAGTTGGGGATATTCTGAGGATCAAAACCCTAGATAGGAATATTGGGGTTTTGATCTCGAAAGGGAGTAAGATAACAATCTGTATGCGTGCTAGGAATAGACGTGTATACGATTGCAGATGCTTAAATTATCGCGCCCATTGCTTGATCCCATGAGAAACATTGCAAGGAATTGGGGTTTCTCATGGGATTAAAGGGTTAACCCTGCAAAGAATTGAGGTTTAACTGTTGAATCCTTTAGATGATAATTTATCTGAGTAATTATATAAATAATTAATGTAAATCAATCCGGAGTAAAAAGTGGGGATCATTTGGTGAATGAATCCTGGCTACAATGTTTTTCTTATTCTTTTTACAAATCACTTCTCATTTTTATTGTTTTATTTCTCAAAATAAAAATATAAAAAAAAACAAGTCTTTTATTTTCAGATTTGAATTTCCATCAATTTGACAATATTTGTCACAACCCTATTTAAATTTTTTCATTCTTTGAGAAAAAGTTTAATTGATATTAGATCTCAATCCCTGTGGAGACGAACTTTTCTTATCACTTTATTACTTGTGCGATCGGTATACTTGCCGGAGAGCATCAAGTTTTTATAAAGGCATTTTGTTCTTATTAGCTATTGGCCAAAATAACCCACCTGTATGAAAACTTTCCCTTGCTAGCCCTTTTTGAGCCTGAACTGATTTGTTGTAAAATGACCTGTGGCCTGATTAATGGCTTAGCCAATATCCATATGACTTACCTTGGTTGAGATTGAATCACTGATTATGTTGAAAATAAAGTAAAGAAATTGAGGTAAGCTCCACAAAGGTCAAGAAATTAAGGGATGGAAAAAAATTTATCTATACCCTTATAAAAAAAAAAGGTAAAGTGAAAAGCAAGAAAAAAATGAAAAAAATAAAAGGTGGCTGGAAGGAATTAATTCCCGAAATTCTGTGGGAATGTTAGTGGAGCAAAATAATTGATTTGAATCTGTTAAAAGTGAAATAATATCAGTTTTCAATCTCTTGGTTGTTAGAGCTACTATCTAAATTTTCCTACCTATTACCCCGGCCAAGTTACAACCTGTGAAGTCCTTTTGATCAATTGATGCATGTGTGTGATTCTTCAATTTTAAGAATTTTTGAGAATATGATCAAGCATATGGTAGTGTTATAGCTTTGAGTAATTAAGTGCTCATGATACCCTTAAACACTGAGTGTGAGTGAATATTATTATTATCTGTGTGAGGGATAATCAATGTAGACTTGCATCTTTAAGAAGCTGATGACATTATTGGAAGCTGATGATATTGAGTCAGGCATGCATGGCATATTGTGTCTGAGAGTGTCTATGATTGTTATGTTGAATTAATTGAATATTTCCTGGGTTAAGTCTTTTACATTGCTGGGGACAGCAACGTCTAAATCTGGGAATGGTTTGATGTGCCTCTGGCAAGTGTGATTTTTCTGTGTTAAAATTGACAAGAATTGAGTCATAAGAGAGCAATTTAAATACATATTTGCTAATTATGTTGATTCTTTGTATGTCAATAATATTCACCTTTTAGTTGTATTTTTACAGGAAAAATAAGTGAAGAATTATAAAAAACCTGTTAATGCAATTCTACACGAGTGCAGTACATTACAAGTCCCAGAAGCATGGCGCGGATTGGCACCAAACTGGCGCAAACCCGCGCCAGTTTACGAACTTTGCAGCGAAGGCACCGAAGTGGCGCTAGGTAGCACCAAAGTGGGGCCACCTAGCGCCATAACACAGAACCTTGGCGCTATCTAGCGCCCAAGCATGAAGAAAATGGTGCCACTTAGCGCCACATCAAGAAGAAAATGGTAAGCAACAATGGCGCTAGGTAGCGCCCAAATTGGAGAAGAAATTGGCATAGTTGGGCATGTTAGCCAATGCTTCAGCAAACGGTATGTTCACATGCAATTTCTTGAAAATATCAAGAAATCTTAAATATTGTTGTTTCTGAGCATCTTTCTTGAATCGTTATGGATAAAGTGCCATAGCCCTAACATATTCAGGATTCAGCTCAAATTTCTTCTTTTCAGCAGCAATAATTTGTGGCTCCTCTTCTTCATTTTTTTGAACAGGTCCTTCAGTTTCAGAAGGAATTACCACTTCTTCTTCTGGCTCTTTAGCTTTTTCACCACCCTCCACATTTGTGATTGGCTTTGTTGGAGCTACCTCCTTAGGCTTTGTTGGAGCTGCCACCACTTTACCACTTCTAGTAGTTGTAGCCATACAATCATCCTTCGGATTAGTGACTGTATTACTAGGAAATGTGCCTGGAGTTCTTTCAGCCATCTGTTTAGCTATCTGGCCGATTTGGTTCTCCAAATTTTTGATAAAAGCTTGTGTATTTCTGGTGTTTGCTCGAGTCTCCTCCATAAAAGCATTTGAATGTTGGGCCATTTGTCCCACTAGCTTTTCTAAATCAGAAGGTTCCTTTGGTTGAACTGGTGGTGGTTGCAAATAATTATTGGACTTGAAATCAAGACCAGTACCTTGCACCCTCCTCTGGAAATTATTGTTTCTAGAAGGAAAATTCTGATTTCTTGGAATATTATGTGGTGGGGGTCTCTGATCATATCACACACCATTTACTTGCACCTGTTGAGGAGGATCATCAGATAGTAAGGTTGGACATTCATTAGACTCATTATTGTCCTTGCAATATTTACAAACAACTGCAGCAGCTTGAGCGTGGACATTAGAGAACTGCATCTTATCTAACCTTGAGGTTATATTTGCTAATTGTTGCGATAACAATTTATTCTCAGCCAGAACCACATCATTATTATCCAGGTGCAGAATACCCTTCTTAGGCTTGGCTGTCAAACTTTCATTTTCATTGGCAGCCATTCTTTCCATATATTAGTCCAAAACCCTTGCAGTCAAGTCCAATATTAGTAATATAAATATTTAAAATACTTATATCCATGCTAATGTGCAAGTTGCTTTGCAAATTAACTAATACAATAAAATGAGACAAGAGAGCTCTTATACTCTATAGGGTCTAATCTTGTTCCAACTAATATATTGATTCTGAAGAAATTCGGCCCACCGTAAATTGATCAGAATTGAACCCCTTACTTCTCTGATTTTGCTGATTCCTGACCCCTCCTGCAGAGGTCTGTCACAAAACAAGACAGTAACCAATGCTGGGATTTTCGTATGGAGAAATATTTCTATTGCTTGGAGCCACTGCTGCTCTGATTGGTTGTTTCATGCTACTTTTACTTCTGTTTATATGATGGAAAATTTAATAGTGGGAACATGAATTGTTTATCTGGTAAATGAATGTGTAATAGGTCGAAAGGAGATGCTAATCGTAGCCAAACCAGCAGGGGTGCTGGTTGGTCGAGCTATTCAAACAGTAAAACTGGCTCGTGGTCAATTCGATACTGTTACGCAGCAATCTCAAGTTTTCCAGGTACTATCTTTTCTCCAATCAGAGTTAAGACTCACAAGGATTAATTTCATTAGGTTTTAATAGACTGAGTTGTCATGACATTTATTGCAAATGTGTTACATTTTGTTTCTCAGAAAAAAAATGGGACAATCAAACCAAGAAAGAAAATAATTGCTTAAAAACAATCCTGGAATTTCCAAGTGAAGAAATGGAGGTTCTGGTTTTAATTTGAAAAAAGATGGTGGCAATTTGGCATACTAGAATCTCAATTACATGCGATTCAATTTGAATGTTTGAGACAATAATATCAAACGAGAGTATAAAAGTAGGGAGCTATTTATATTCCATCAAGGATTTCTATCCATTATAAAAAACTAGATGCTATTTTGTTCACCTATTTTGTCTTTTAGGTTCATAAGGAACTACAGGACACAATGGCTCAGCTAGATGCTATTCGTCATGAAATTCGAAGTATATCAATCATAAATCCTAGGCCCATGACCCGGATGCTTGTGGATAATGTTGACCAAACATCTATATCAAATGGTATTATTTACAGGATTTTTTTTTGGGACACAGTTTAGTATTTTAAATTTTTACTGATAAAGTTGCTTGGATTTTGTATAATCAAGTTCTCTTCTGTTGTTGATAATATAGTCAATAGTAAACCAGAAGATGTTGGAGATAATAACTCGATCCCCACAGTTACCAAGGTTTATTGACCACACCCACAATTTTGACATAATTATATACTGCTTTAGGAACTGTGTGCTTAAATGTCTATAATTATTTCCAGAGTTCAACTTCACTGACCACCAATTCATGCAATATGCAAAGGCAAGCAACTACTTATGCCAGACTGGCTGAGTCCCCTACCATGAAGAAAGGTTTCTTGGGAAGTAGAACTGATGTCGAGAAGATGAATGATGAACAAAAGCTTGCTGTCTTACCAATTTCCGCTGAAGACACTGGAATTTTATTAAATCGTGGGGGTAATGATAATTTGTGTTATTTAGTTGGCTTTCCTTACCATGATTATCTAATACCTGTGTTGCAAACTTATGCTATGGGGCTTTTTACTTGACTTCTTTATATTTACATAATACATTGTAGTCATGTATTGTATATTGCTTCCTATTATGTATATTGTGCACAAGCATATGTTCTGTCACTAAAAGATGTAGCTTTTTGTTACTTCCATTACACACTCACAGACAAATGCTTTCAGATGTGATTTTCTTAATCTGTATGATTGTTTCATTTGGATTACTTGGTTAGCCAGAAGGCCCGAAAGTAAAGATTGTTGCTTGAACTTCATTCGTTATTTATTTTGTATTCCATTTGTTATGCACAAGGATATTACGAAAATTGTTTTTTATTTCATTGTGAAGCATAAATTCCTTCTTTTCGTTCTTTCTATAGGAATGCATGGTAGCTTTTTGTCTTGTTTGTCTGTGATTGAGTGACCAGTCATAGCTGTAATACATATTATTGATTGGCTTTGGTTTGTTCTAGTATGATACCTGATTTGAAACTGCTTTGGTTGTTTTGGCAGCTGATGTGAAAGGATCTGACATAGTTCTAGAAGCAATTTTGGAGGCAGAGGTCGCTCATAATGCAAAGGAATTCTTTTCACAGCCCCAAAATCAAATATGAGTGATATGTTAATCCTACATAATACCTTAATTTTTTAGATGTTAAACGTACTTAATTTGTAGCATCTGTAAACACAAAATAATACATTTTATATCAAAGGTATTGGTTCATGAATTTTCTTTTCTTTAAGTTACTAGCTGTTCGGGCTAGAGAATTGGTAGGAATCTTTGGGCTTAGGAGGTAGTTGATTTTTCTGATGTTAACTGTTTGCTCTTTCAACCATTGTTGTTAAAAACTAGTACCATTGTAAAAATGTAAAAACTTATGTTTTTACATTTTTACTAAGCTGATTTGTCTTAAAATGCAAGTAAAAATTCTCTTTAGTAAAAACTGATAAAAATTATCTTTCATATCTTTCAATTCTTCCTCCTTTTATCTTCAAATCCCTTCAAAATAGCAAATGTATATCATTTAATTCATAATCAGATAATGTTCATGATTTTATGTTAAAATTCTAGTTTTGACTTGTTCAACTTGGTAATTTATATTAATTTAACCTATAAAAACAAGATAAATTAGAGATTTATCAAATAATTCCCAGATTTAAAGAAACGCAATTTTTTATGTTTTTACATAAAACAAAAAATCAATCTAGGTCAACTTTTAATGCATGATTGGTTTTATTTTTATATTTTTAATAAATAAATAAATAAATAATCTTATTTTCATTTTCCTAAATCAAATGCACAATATCTTCTAGTTATTTGAAAAAAAAAAATAATCCTCATACCGTTATATTTCCATTTAAGAATTGTTAATATTTTTTTTTTTTTTGATGTTGTGGAATTTGATTATAGACGTTGTTAAACTCTGTGTTTTTTAACTTATGTCATATATAGTTATGTGACTTATATCTTTTAAATATGAAGTTATTCGTTAAATTTTTTGTAGTGACTTATGTGATTTTTTTTTCACACACACACACATATATATATATATATATATATATATATATATATATATATATGAAGGGCACACACACACACATATATATATATATATATATATATATATATATATATATATATATATTATATATATAATTTTGTATCTTCACATTAAGTAGTACAATTTTTACGCTTCGTGTCATTTCTACGATTTACGTTTCTACCATTTTCTTCCATTTTTTATGTAGAAACTCAATTTTATCAACATTGCTTTCAACCCTCCCCCACTTTCCCCACTAAAAGCAACAGATTAAAGCCTAAAGCTAGTCTGCTTGTCGACGTTATGACAAAGTACTTCTATAGAATGGATTGAGCTTCTATAAAATATATTCAGAGGATGTGTATTTTTACTTTAATTGATAATTGTTAAGAAACAACTCACCTGAAAAACAATAGGTGAAGGGTGATGAATTTCTTTTTTATTATATAATATAAGACTCAAAAATGATTTTTTTATCAAACGATAGCATTTTTGGGTTTAAAAATTAAAAGGAATAAACGTACCATTGTATCTAATTTCACTGGTTTTCTACTGTTTTGATTATTTGAAATATGTTGAACCGGATTATGACAAGATGAACTGATACTTGATTACAGGAGTGTAAATGGGTTAAGCCGGTCTATAAGGGCCTACGCTATAGTAGGTCATACTTGGCCTATTACACATAGTAAAATAGAACAAGTCTAGACTTTTTAAAAAGCCTATTTAGAATTTTTTTTCGTACATGTCGGACCTATAAGCCTACAAGTTGACTTATATTATATTATTTATTTTAAATAAAATTATTATTTTAATAATTTTAAATAATAAAATAATATTATTTTCGTTATTATTGTAATTGTTGAATGTTTAGTATGTTTAAACAGGCTAACATGCCTAAACTAAAGTTTTTATTTTTAAATATAAGTCAGATTATATTTATAATTTAGGGTTTACACAAATTAATAGGCCAGACCAGATTAAATATTTTTACATAGATCTAGGTCTGATCTATTTAAGTCAAAGCCTAATCTAATCTTTTTATTCCCAATTCATCAGTTATAGGGAGATGATCACAGGTGATGACGGATCTCTACATGCAAATATGCTAAGGCTTCGAAGCCATGAGATGGTGGTGTCTAGGAGCAAACTTTTGGTACCACCGTCGCACCTACCACTTCCTTTTAAAATTTGTCACTTGTATTTATTTATTTTTTCTTTTTTTTTTATCCCATTTTCATCTCCTCTCTCCTTTTGTGATTGATCTTCCCCACTGAGTAAATGGTACCACGGTGGTACCTTAAAAATTTCCGGTGTCTACCTAGTGCATATGACTTGTGAGAGATTATAATTTCCAAGTTGTGTACCACCAGAAGTGAGGAGAGATTATCATAGTGTTTGACTTAGGGGTGAAAGTCTTCCCCTTATGTCTTGGGCCTATCATGAGTACTAGAAGGATTTGAAATATTTTTAGAAGTCCGATCCGTTTGGCATTTGGGCAAGGTAGAGAGACCTGGCCAAGAACATAATTGTTAATTATTAAGATTTTATTAAACTAATTAACTAAAAACCAACTTTAATTATCTAATTCTTTTCAGGGAAAAGTGCTTTTATATCCGGCAATACTTAAATTACTTCATTTTAAAGGTTGAAAAAACTAATAAAGGATATCTTAAAAAATTTATTTATTTCTTTGTCATATAAATTTTATCAAAACATATTTCATTAATTCCTTCAACTCTCAAAACAACATAATTTTAAACGACGAATTTTGTTTATAAATTATACTATGTATTTCATGTATTTCGAGAAATACACCTAGGAGTGAATCCTCTCATGTTTTAAAAGACATGACATGGTCATGTCGACAATCATAATCATATAAAGCTAGATCAATAGTTTAAAAGAGGAAAGAGAAAAAATATATTAAAATAGGTAGTTACTAAATCATAACCGTTAATTTACCTTTATATGATTATGATTGTCCCACATGACCATGTCATTTTTTTAACATAATATGATCTATTTTCGGTACACTCACTCGGGAATGTATTTTCCGAAATGGGGAATGATCCGTTTACAAATATTTTATACAAATTACACTAAGTATGACCAGTCATACACTCTTGAATGAAGTATGACCGGTAATTTGTAATTTGTAAAAATTTATAAATATAAACTCCCCCTTCCGAAATATATAACATAGTTTGTAAAAGTTTATATTGAAAAAGTTTATAAATATATCTTATCCCTAATTTTAAAATTACTGAAAGTTTGTGCCAGGTTTTAGCCTTCAAGCCAAAAGGAAAGTTATAGTGAACCGGGAATACATAGGCCTCCCATTCAACTCATGACACATGGATCAAAAGTTTGACTTTCTCTTTCATCCTTACAACTTTTTAGAGAATGCAAATTTTTTATTAGCTTGTCCCATTGTATTTTTTACGCACCGGGTTCACTATAACTTTTCTCCAAGCCAAAACGCAAGGAAATTTTTTGAATACAGATACATCTTTTTTCCAAACAAATCTTTTTATTTATTTATATCCTTGTTTTTCTTTATTTATTTTTCATTAAATCCCAAAAACTTTTACCTAAATCTAATTTTACCCAAGATTTTCTTGAGAAGCAGAGTTTGTTTTCAGAAAAAAGGCGTGTTCTGCCCAAGGCAGAGATGTCTAACAGAAGGTTAGATGATTGATGTTAGATCTAGTACTTTCTCTCTAGATACCTATGAATTAGGTATCTTTGGGACAACAAATCACAACACACGATGTAACGGCCTCAACAAAAAGGGTGTGTGTGTGTGCGTGCTGTGCTTGCGTAAAGTGGGGTTAAAAGAGATCAGTCATACCTGTTGTCTTTAGCTCTTATTTATATTACTTACCTTTGGGCTTACGTTACGTGGGTCTTCTGTGGATATGGGCCTTACTCAGGTCCATAACAGTTGCCCCCTAGCTCGGTAGACTGAGTCTTCAGGATGCCGGGATCTCCGAGTTATGATCTTCGAAGTGGACACTTTACCCGGGGTTTAACTTTCCAACTGTTGGTTAGACTAGAGAGGAAATGTACTAGTTCCTTCTGTAACCGCTTCTAGTCGTCCTCACCATCTTTAACGGTGGCTTTCAACCACGTGATCGTGGGAAGAGTTTCCCACAGACGACACCAATGTTCTGCCCAAGGCAGAGATGTCTAACCAGAGGTTAGATGATTGATGTTGAATCTAGTGCTTTCTCTCTAGATGTCTATGAATTAGGTATCTTTGGGACAGCAAATCACGACACACGATAGCAAAAGGGGTAGGGGTATGTGTGTGCTGTGCTTGCGTAAAGGGTTAAAAGAGATACATCATACTTGTGATCTTTATCTCTTATTTATAGTGCTTATCTTTAGACTTGCGTTACGTGAGCCTTATGTGGATATGGGCGTTACTCGGTCCATAACAACGTGTTAATTTAATATAAAAAAAAAAACTTATAAATGGAGAACAACTTGGGAATGTGATCCTTTTGCCACGTTTTGACAAAAAATTTACCAGACTGCCACGCCAACAATTAATTTTCCCAAAATGCCACGTGGCATAATTCGCTACACAGTGTAGCGAATTATGCATGGTAGCGAATTTCTAAAAATTTGACACGTGTCATTTTTGGTTCTGACGTGGCATATTTCGCGACACTGTGTAGCGAATAATTTAATATAAAAAAAAAAAAAATTTACTGTTGCCGTGGCAGTCTGGTAAATTTTTTTTGTCAAAACGTGACACTTTGGCCACTCTCCCGAACAACTTCGTGGGGCAAGGGACATTCTAATTCAATCTTATAAAAATCTCTGAAATCCAATTACAGCCAATCAAATATCAAACATATCTCCACGTGTCGTGCCACAATGAAATGACATCTTCATAATAGGACATCCTCCACACCATATTTTTCTGTCTGTATCTCACTCTCCTTCACTCTTCACTCTTCACTCTACACCATGCCCCCATCTGCTGGAGCTGTAGCTTTACACTCTTCCCTTTGCAGCATCCCTCCTGATAAACCATCATCTCCTTCAAAACCAAACACCCTTGTGGCTACCAAACCCAAAAGCCTTCTTCAAAACCATCCACTTTATGTACCAAACCATGCAAAACTCTCCCTTCAATTCAAAGAGAAAATCCTCTGCCTTGAGATAATGGGTATTGATGCCGGTAAAGCACTGTCCCAAAACCCTGACCTACGCACAGCTACCATGGAATCCATTCATTCCATTATCTACTTCCTTCTTTCCAAAGGCATCCAGGAGAAGGACTTGCCCAGGATCTTTGGCATGTGCCCCAAGATTCTCACCTCTGACATCAAAACTGATCTTAACCCAGTTTTTGATTTTCTCTTTCATGACCTCAATGTCCCAGATTATAGCTTTAGGAAGGTTATCAATAAGTGCCCAAGATTTCTTACATCTAGTGTGAAAGACCAGCTTAAGCCAGCTTTGCTTTACCTTAAGAGACTTGGGTTCAAGGATTTGGCAGCCTTGGCTTATCAAGATTCTGTTTTGTTGGTATCTAATGTTGAAAGGACCCTCATCCCTAAGCTGAAATACTTGGTGAATTTGGGATTTTCGAAGGAAGAGGCTAGAAGTATGGTGTTGAGACATCCACCATTGTTTACTTTCAGTATAGAAAATAATTTTCAGCCAAAGTTTGAGTATTTTGCCGGGGAAATGGGGAGAAAATTGGTGGAGTTGAAGGAATTTCCTCAGTACTTCGCTTTTAGTTTGGAGAACAGGATAAAGCCTAGACACATGGAGGTTGTGCAAAGTGGGATCAATTTGCCTTTGTCAATGATGCTTAAAAGCACTGATGAAGAATTTGGGGAGCTGATAAAACAGGTGGGTGGATGACTATGATGGGAGCATTGTGTTATGTGTATTATTTCATACTTCATCAAGAAAGTTAGGATATTTGACAATTTGTTAATATACTATGTATTTTCGAATTCCTGAGCATAGGCTTCTTAAGCGACATAACTGATATTGTTGTAAGTTGCTATTGTAAATCTTTGACTACCCTTTATGTGGTTGTCTATATTGATGATACTGGGAAGCAAAGAAAGATGAAATGTAATCATACGAGCAACATGTTTAAGTAATTTCGTATTTTTCAATGGACCTTGGAAATTTCATCATGTAGGTGGAAGAGGTTTCCTTTATTTTCTTCTTTCTATCAGTAGGTGTAATACTGGATATTTAAATGGAGGTTGCAGCTGGACCAAGTCCTTGTTCATAGCAGTAACTGATACCAGATACCTGAAATATTTCTTATTTACAATTTGACCATATGTAGACACGCCAAGAATTCTCAGTTGAGTGAAATGACAGAAATTGTGTTATTTAGAAGGATAAACATTTTTTCCATTAAATAAATAGGGTTCCATAAGTATAATAAAAGTCTAATTTCTTGGTTCCTTGTCATCATATACAAGGCAAATATTTAATATGCTCCTAGATCACCGTGGTCCTTCCACTTAAAATTTGACACTTCTATTAATTAATTAATTTTTTTTTTCTCTCCTCAACTTTTTCTCTCTCTTTCTCTCACATCAATTCCACCCAATTTTTCATGGTCGCGGTCCACTATAACTTTCCTCTTATACAAGACAAATAGGCAGAAACCAATCAAATAATATCCTTTTAACTACTTCGAAAGTAATGCCTACAAAGACATCAAACAACTTATGATACATACACAAATAAAACAGTAGATCCATCAGTCAACTATTTGTACACAGGAGACGCTGTTTTTCAAATTTCATGTGCTTAATGTGTATTTGCTGCATGGAAAAGAACACTTCCATCATTCCAAATGTCTAGCTTGGTGTTTGTCCACGAGCTTTAAACCAAAACTGAGTTATCAGGAATTAGAGTCATCTTCTGTTTAGAAGGAAACGTCTTCAGAAATAAATGCAGTCCATGCATCCTATTACAACGTAGAAAATGTGAACTCAATTTCTGCATTGATCCTTGGTGTATAATTTATTGACTCTGAGAAACTTGATGGTAGAATTTATCCATATGTGGTATATTTTTTACATACCTGAAGAATGGTGAAAGCCTTCTCTGCTATGTACTTCTGTAAGAATGTTGCTCCTCTTTGCTGCAGTTTGTCTGGGTGGAGGCATAACCTTGCTTTCTGATAGGCCTTCTTCACTTGTGTGCTTTCTATTAGGCTCACTATAGAAACAGCATGCCAACCACTCTCAGGCCACAGAATCTGTTAATGGAAACATACAAAATCATGTCAATTCTCCTGTCATCTGCATGCATCAAAGGGGTATAAAGCTACATAATATTCAATAAATTGTCAATAATAAGAGATCAACAACGAAGGAAACGTCACATGATGTAATGTAGAAAGCAGTAGCCGTATGTCCATTTCCTTGCCAGATGACCACAATCTTATATCTCTGTCCAACTTCTCTGTTTCTGTCTGTACCTTGTGTAGAAACAGCAGAAGAATCAAATATAAATCCTGATTATCAGGTAAAAGAATTGGGAACAAAGGAACCTAATATGAACCATGGACTTTACAAAGTGGGATGTTTCACCATCTTGAGAAAATATAACGTGATTTTTGGGCAGAAAGTAGATCACCCTCCAATGCCCCCATTAAACTTTTACTCATTTCTAATCACACTCAATTTGTTCTTTTCATTCTATTCAGTTTATTATGGATGGACTCTTTTAGTCACAACCTATCCATACATCATACATGGTTTAATTTTTACCATTTATTTTCTTGAACAAGTGTTTTTATAACCTTATGAAATGATCTTGTCGAAGTGGAAAGTCGTTTCATCAAACTTGGCACGTATTTTTTGATGACTTCTAACTTGTAAGTACTATTAAAAAAAGCAATAAAGGCCTTATAGACAAATCTAAAAATGGAGGCAGTGTCATTATAAGCTTCGTATCGGTAATATGAAGCACATGCTTAATTAGTTATTTATGCAGTTATGCTTACCCAATAAAATATATTACCTTTGGAGATTGAACTATTCCAATGCCATCATCAGGGTATTCACCTGCATCACGTTTTCCTGCATTACATGATCAGAGACAACCGTTTCAGGACCTATTGTACATTAAATTCGTAAGACTTTTTATTTTTATTTCTCTGCATAAGAAAATCACCTTCCATCTTAGTAGTTTGCTCACTGCTTGATTCTTCATCAGAATTTCGTGACTGAAACTTCTCTTTTGCCCATGCAATTGCTTCATCAATGGCTGCTGATTCACAATTTCCCTCTCTGAGGTCGGAGTTGATCTCAATGACATAGGAGCTCATAACTTCATCGTCATCCATTTCTATAACTAGTTCTGGATGCACATGATCATGAACTGAAGATTTTGCATCATGTTCTTGACAAAGTCCAGAGACAGCAGAAAATGGGGAATTGAGTTCCCAGTCATCAACAGATACTTTGATGCTTTGATATGAATTGGATTCAAGACTAACTGTTTCTGGGGATGAGACTCTTCTTGAGAATCCTAAATGAGAACTTTTGAAGTTCTCACTGTACTCATCATCCTCACAATGAATATCAAATGAATGTCCATTGCATGGAAAAAGTGGCCTCCCTTGTTTATTTGGGTGTTCCTCAGGCATCATAGTGGATGAGTTCCATCTACATGGGACATTGATTGGCCTGTAACAATAACTAAGAAGCCTCAGAATTCCCGTAACTAGGTAAGAAAAATATGCTTTTCGAACAATTTATTTTGTTACGTAACTAATTGCATAAAAAGTCTACTAACACATTCAATATTACAAATATCATATTCAATATTATGTAAGCATTTAATCATTCAATAATTCATGTTCAACAATAAACATTCAAGAACATGAAAGGGGATCTTTAGAATTTATGAGTTTCACATAAAGTGTACCTTTCTCCATTAGTGCGGAAGAACTTTGATGGTGGAATACTTTCTCTAAGCCTTAACCCTTTCACCGTTCTTGTATCTTCTTTGATAGGGATTTGATACAACCTTTCTGGGTAGACTCAGATGGACGTTTTATTTTCTGTCAGACTCCTTAATCAGAAAACTGACCATATCCACTTAATATAACTGCACCTATCAGCAGTTACTTTTGAATAACTTCCCTTAACAGTCAAAATTACCATAATGCCCTTTTCATTAATTAAACCAACTGACACATAATATAACACATGAGACAAATAATTTTACATTCTCCCACTTGGCTCATGTCATGAGGTGTCCCTTCATGATTTAATTTACATTCATTATAATGCGCATTTACTAGGCTAAAGGTTCTATACATTGACCTCATCATAATTCATTATTAGAAATAAAATCAACAAGAGTCATGGCGGTTGTATGCTATCAAGTCGGCATAGTCCCTTCCATGTACCACTATATTGACTCTTCTTCCTAACATGATACTTTAATAGGAAGTATACATTATGTCCAACAATAATGTCTTCATAATGGACCATAAACATTTTCAATATCATTACATAAACTTGCATGCATTCATAAATTGAAAATAAGACAATAACAGAAACATATATTCATCAATGAGCTCAGAGTGTCAATACTTAATACATAACAATAATTGTCATCATTCATTAGCTGACATAATGCCCATTCTACATACATGACCAGTAAATGTCTTGGGCGGTAATCCCTTCGTCAAGGGATCAGCTATCATAAGATCGGTGCTAATATGCTCTATAGACACTCTTTGTTTCTGAACCTCTTCTTTAACGGCAAAGTACTTTAATTCCATATGTTTAGCACCTTTGGAATACTTGTCGTTTTTAGAAAAGAAGACTGCTGCGGAATTATCACAATAAATTTTCAGCGGCTTTTCAATATTGTCGACCAATTCAAGCCCTGAAATAAAGTTCCGTAGCCATTTAGCCTGAATCGTGGCTTCAAAGCATGCCACAAATTCAGCTTCCATAGTGGACGCAGCTATTACAGTCTGCTTCGCACTTTTCCATGATATAGCTCCTTCAGCTAAAAGATACAGGTAACCACATGTAGACTTTCTTGTGTCTACGCATCCTGCAAAATCTGAATCTGTGTATCCAATCACTTCAAGGTTGTTAGACCTTCTATAAGTAAGCATGTGACCTTTAGTTCCTTGCAAATATCTCAGTACTTTCTTTGCAGCTTTCCAATGATCCATACCGGGATTACTTTGGTATCTACCCAACATCCCAACTGCAAAGCTAATATCTGGTCTCGTACAAGTCTGAGCATACATTAAACTCCCAACTAATGATGCATACGGAATTGCATCCATTTCTTTTCGTTCCAATTCACTTTTAGGACATTGCATGAGACTAAATTTATCTCCTTTCTGAATTGGAACTGGAGATGATGAGCAGTTTTCCATTCTGAATCTCTCTAGAACTCTATTAATATATGCTTTCTGAGACAAACCTAACAGTCCTTGTGATCTATCACGGAATATTTCTATTCCTATCACATAAGCTGCCTCACCCATATCTTTCATTTCAAAGTTACTAGAGAGAAACTTCTTAGTCTCATTTAAAAGACCAAGATCATTAGTTGCCAGCAAAATATCATCAACATACAGAATCAATAATATAAACTTGCTCCCACTGATCTTCAGATATATACATCGATCAACGATGTTTTCTTTAAATCCAAAGGAAACAACAGTATCATTAAACTTAAGGTACCATTGCCGTGAAGCTTGTTTAAGTCCGTATATTGACTTCTTAAGTTTGCACACCATGTGCTCTTTACCCTTTTCTATGAACCCCATTGGTTGGTCCATGTACACATCTTCATCTAAATTTCCATTTAGAAAGGCAGTTTTCACATCCATTTGGTGTAACTCTAGATCATAATGAGCCACCAATGCCATAATAATTCTTAAAGAATCCTTCTTTGAAACTGGTGAAAAAGTTTCTTTATAGTCAATGCCATCTTTCTGAGTGAATCCCTTTGCAACAAGTCTGGCCTTGTAACGTTCTAAGTTACCATGAGAGTCACGTTTGGTCTTAAAGACCCATTTACAACCAACTCTCTTACACCCTTCTGGTAACTCAACAAGATCCCAAACCTTGTTCTGTTCCATAGATTTCAACTCATCTTTCATAGCATCTAACCACTTATCACCATTTTCACCATTCATGGCTTGTGAAAACGTTACTGGATCATCCTGAATACCCATGTCAAAATCAGACTCTTGTAGATATACCACATAATCATTAGAAATAGCAGGTCTCTTTTCTCTTTGAGATCTTCTTAATGCTATCTGTTGTGGTTCTTCTACTATGGGTTCATTCGGTTCATTAACAATGATTTCTTCATGAGTAGTGGGATCATTAACTTGTCCTTCATTATTATTGATTGGTTCAATAGCATAAGGAACAATAACTTTACTAGAGCTACAAGTCAATGGAACTTGTATTCTCACTTCATGAATATCCACTTTACGTGGTGTTTCACTCCCACTAACTTCACCATTCTCAATGAACCTTGCATTTCCAGATTCAATAATCCTTGTAGTATGATAAGGACAGTAAAATCTATACCCTTTCGATTTTTCTGGATAACCAATGAAATAACCACTGATTGTCCTTGCATCCAGTTTCTTTTCTTGCGGATTGTAGTAGTATCTAATTTCTGCCTGACAACCCCAAACATGCAGTTGTCTTATACTAGGTTTCCTTCCAGTCCAAAGTTCAAAAGGAGTCTTTGGAACTGACTTACTAGGAACCCTATTCAATACATACATGGCAGTTTTTAGAGCATAAGTCCACAATGAAACGGGTAAAGAAGAATTACTTAACATACTCCTAACCATATCCAGTAAGGTCCTATTACGCCTTTCAGATACACCATTCTGTTGCGGTGTACCGGGCATTGTGTATTGAGCACAAATACCACGCTTTTCCAGAAATTTAGCAAATGGGCCCGGATGTTGTCCACTTTCATCATACCTTCCATAATATTCACCACCCCTATCAGACCTGACAATCTTCACCTTTCTGTCTAATTGCCTTTCAACTTCATTAATATAAATCTCCAAAGCATTTGCAGCTTGAGACTTATCATGCAGCAAATAGACATAACCATAACGTGAATAATCATCAATGAAAGTGATAAAATATTTTTCTTTATTGAAGGCATTAACATCAAACGGACCACATACATCAGTGTGTATAATTTCAAGAAGCTGTGTGCTCCTTGTGGCTCCTTTCTTTGTGTGTTTTGTTTGTTTTCCTTTAATACAATCCACACAAACATTTAAATCAGTAAAGTCTAAATCCGGAAGGATTTCATTATTTACCAATCTTTTCATCCTTTCTTTGGAAATGTGTCCCAAACGTTTGTGCCACAAGTAAGCGGAACACTCATTAATTAAGGTACGTTTAGTACCAACATTATGATGCAGAGTCATAAGTGTTTCAGCATAAAGATTATCAAGACATAATTTATATAATCCATCACATAAAGTACCATTACCAATCAAATGATTGTGCTTGTACAAACTGAAACTACCACTACCAAATTTAAAAGAGTATCCAGCAACATCAAGTTTGGAAATTGAAACTAAATTTCTAGATATACTAGGTACATAAAGAGTTTCACATAAATCCAAATGATATCCACTGTCGAGAATTAAACGGTAAGTCCCAACAGCTTCCACCGGAACTTTCACTCTATTGCCCATAAAGACAAACTTTTCATTTGGCCTTGTGGTTTGGGTCATAAGGAATCCCTGCATTGTATTAGAAACATGAGTAGTACAACCAGAATCAATCCACCAAGTATTATAAGGAACTTCAGCCAGGTTTGATTCATAACATACATAAGCACTAGGCTTACCTTTCTTTTCGAACCAAGCCTTACGTTTCAGGCAATCCCTTTTGAAATGCCCTTCCTTTTTACAGAAATGGCACCTCATCTTTGCATTACTTTCCTTTTTGTGGATTTTAGAAGAAGAGGCCTCATCAACTTTAAGGGGTCCTCCTCCTCCTCCTTTCTTCTCATGCTTCTTACCTTTATTCTTTTCAGCTCCTTGATGCTTTACATAATTGATGGAATGAGCTCCCTGATTCTTAAGTCTGGTTTCCTCCTGAACTAGCATACTGTGCAATTCATGCACATTCCATTTGTCTTTCATGGTGTTATAGTTCATTTGGAAAGGACCATACTCAGACGGTAATGAGTTCAATACGAACTGCACCAGGAAATTCTCATCCACAGCCATTCCCAATGCTTTTAATTTTGCCGCAATGCTTGTCATTTCAATAACATGCTCATGCATAGTACGCGAACCATCAAACTTCATGGTGGTCAGTGTACTCATAAGTGTCCCAGCAAGAGACTTATCAGCAGTTTGGGAGCGCTCTTCCACAAGTTTCATCATTTCAATGGCACTTTCAGTTTGTGGAAGAGCTGACTTAATGTTGCTTGCTATGCTCATTTTCATGTACATCAAACTTAATCTGTTGGATCTTTCCCAGTTCTTAAAATGGTTCCTTTCATCCTCAGTGCTTTCAGGAGTAATAGCACCAGGTTCCTCTTCTCTAAGAGCCAAATCCATATCCATTACCCCAAGGTAAAATTGGATTTGCTCTTTCCATTCAGAGAAGTTCAGCCCATTAAAAACTGCAACAGTTGAGAACATGGAATGTGTGGCAACAGGTACTGCAAGGAATAACATTTAAACATTAATGCTTTGAGACATACATGTCACATACTAACATACTTCACAGATTCAAATATACTAACTTCAATGCATATCAATGTTCACCTTTGGGGATCCATTAACATACAACATTAACTATAATGATGCTATAAAAATTTCACATAATTTGGCAATGATGCATACCCCTATCATAAATATTTGTCATCTTTGGATGTCCAAATGTGAGGAAATATGCCAACAATACCAACATCCATGTTCATTTTATAAAACAAATAATC
>JAVKPL010011981.1:0-53922 GCA_032173675.1 Gastrolobium villosum | reverse complement strand
CTACTTGGTAGGTTGGTCTTGCTTGGACGTGTAGCCAAGTTCAACATGGTCGAGATCCACAGAAGAGATAACTAAACCTAGGGAAGAAAAGAATAACCCCTTTGCTGGACATCCTTTCAAGTAACGAAGAACTCTATAAGCTGCAAGAAAGTGAACCTCCATGGTATTAGCAACAAATTGACTCAATTGCTGAACAGCAAATGAGATATCTGGACGTGTGTTGGTTAAGTACAACAACCGTCCTATTAACCTGCGATAGCTAGCAGGATCAGAACACGGCTTGCCCTCGTTCTGCTTCAATCTGACATGAGGATCCATAGGAGTGGATACAGGTTTGGCACCAAGTAAACCGCTGTCAGAGAGAAGCTCCAGTGCATATTTCCTCTGATTAAGCACCAAACCTTTGCTTGATCTAGCTACTTCAAGTCCAAGAAAAAATTTTAAAGGACCAAGATCCTTTATGCGAAACAAATCATCCAGGTGATGCTTAACAAATGTGATTTCCTCCATGTTATTACCAGTCAAAACCATGTCATCTACATAAACAAGAAGAGCTGTGAATGACTTACCTTTGCCCTTTATGAAAAAAGAATGGTCACCAGAGGATTGTGAGTACCCTAGAGCCTTCAATGCAGTGGTTAATTTGGCATTCCATTGTCTGCTGGCCTGCTTCAAACCATATAAGGACTTTGTGAGTTTGCACACATGTTGTGAACTAGGTGCTTGAACTCCTTCAGGGACTTTCATGTAGACTTCTTCAAGTAAGTCTCCATGCAAAAAGGCATTATTAATATCAAGTTGCTCAAGATGCCAATGTCTAGCAGAAGCCAAAGCAAGTAATAATCTGATGGTGGATAACTTTGCTACTGGAGAGAAAGTTTCAAAATAATCAACCCCCTCCATTTGATTATAACCTTTTGCTACCAAACGTGCTTTATAGCGAGAGATGGTTCCATCAGGGTGATGTTTAATCTTAAAAACCCATTTGGATCCTATGGGACGTTTACCTTTGGGCAGTTCAACAAAACTCCAGGTTTGGTTATTATTAAGAGCTACAATCTCCTCTTTCATGGCTGCAATCCACTCAGGACATTGAGCTGCTTGCTTGTAGTTTAGAGGTTCAACAGAAGAGCTAATATTGTGGCAAAAGGAGGTATAGTTGGTGGAACACTTGTTATAAGAGACCACAGAAGAAATGGGATAAGCACATGAAGTAGAGGAGTTGCATTTGTAATCTGCTAAATGTTTGGGTTGGGACCGAGTTCTTTCAGAACGCCTCAAAACAGGTTGAGAGGGAACGCTTGTATCAGGAATGACAGGGTCTGATATGCTATCAGTAGGGTCTGAAAGACTGAGATTGGAGCTGTCATTGGAGCTGTCATTTTCAGAAAAATCAGCAATGACAGAATCTGAAATAGGAGAAGCAGCTGTAGTGTGTTGCTTTTCTCGAAGGACAGGTAGAATAGTAGGAGGTTGTGCAATAGCACATGGAGATAAAAGTGACAAGTCATATTCATTGCTAGTGTGCTGTCCAATAGGCCAGATGTCTAAGTCAGTAGAGTCCCTTTTACCCAATGGAAAATAGTCCTCATAGAATATAACATTCCGTGAAGTAAAAATCTGCTTTGAATGGAGATCATAAACCAAATATCCCTTTGTACCATTTCTATGTCCAATATACACACATTTCCTTGCCCTTGGATCAAACTTTGACCTTCCTGCTTCGATTGTAGATGCATATGAAAGGCATCCAAATGCCCTGAGATGCATGAGAGGACATGGTTCATTGAAAAGCAATTCATAAGGAGACTTGTTATGCAGCCGTGGTGTGTTAAGTCTGTTTATGAGGTGAATGGCATGTGTGATGCAGTAACACCACAAGCTCCTTGGAAGTTTGCTCTGGAAGAAAAGTGCCCGTGCTGTATTAAGAATATGCTGATGCTTCCTTTCAACAATGCCATTTTGTTGAGGGGTCTCTACACAAGACAATTGATGAATTATGCCTTTCTGTAAAAAGAAATCATGCATCATAAACTCTTGTCCATTATCACTTCGAAGTGTTTTGATGGTTTTATTAAACTGATTCTCTATGAGAAGCACAAAATCACGAATATGATTCCTGGTTTCAGATTTTGCTTTCATGAGTATACCCCAGGTGAATCGTGTATAATCATCAACTATTGTTAACAGATATCTATGACTGTGAATCGAAGGCACTGAATATGGTCCCCAAATATCCATATGTATGAGATCAAAGGCAGATTTTGATACACTAACACTGGATTGAAATGATAATCTCCTTTGTTTAGCCAAATGACAAATATCACATGGACTATCTATTGCTTTACAAGTGATAAAAGGGTACTGCAACATCATAGACTTTAAAACAGAATTGGAACAATGTCCTAAACGAAGATGCCAAACATCAATGGCATGAGTCTCAACAGATAGGCTCTTTTTATTTCCAGAATGTAGATCTGTTTCTTGATTGCTTCTTATATCTCTATTGTCTGTAATGTGGGCAGGTTGACTGATGATGTATAAGCCTCCTTGAAGTTTAGCAGAACCAATCATCTTCAGGGAGGGAAGCTGTCGAATTGAACAGACTTGATGCTGAAAAATCAATTGGCAATTAGATTCATATGCCAACTTGTTGACTGAAATGAGATTCACCTTAAACTCCTCAACATATAGTACATTGGTTAAAATAAGTGAATTGAAAAGACCAACTGTACCAGCAATATATGAAACAACACGAGTACCATTAGGCAGGCAAATAGCTATTGGTTCAATTCTTCTAATTGAAGTCATACTTTCAAGACAAAAGGTAATGTGATCCGTGGCCCCTGTATCAAGGATCCATTGTATCTTTGTATTACCTGATGAAGAATTGCTAAAAGTTTCTGCATTCATTGCTTTTGTCTGAACCATGTTGCTAGCATGAACATGAGGTGCAGGCTGATTTGATAACTTGGGCATTGAATGTTGTATCATCTCCATGATAGCTTGATACTGGTCATGAGTAAAGTTTTCTTTCACATCAGTAGGTGCTGCACCAGTATGTACAGAGTTAACTTCATTGTCACATATTTCATTCAAAACAGCATTAGCTTGCCTAGGGTATCTTGGCTTGAAACCAGGTGGATACCCATGCTTCTCGAAACAAATATCCACAGTGTGATTAGTTTTTCCACAATAGGTACATAGCCTTGATCCATTGGACCTTCCTCTTCCAGTATAGGTTGTCCTTCCTCTGCCACGATAAGTCTGAAATTGAGAGCGTCCTCTCCCATTATAAGACTGCTCTACTGAGTTAAAGAATACCTTGGGAGATTCAAGGTTAGGAATATTTCCTTCCAATTGTAACTGCCTTTCCTGTTGAACAATAAGAGAGAAAACACGATTGATGGATGGAAGTGGATCCATCAACATAACTTGAGATCTCACATTAGAAAATTGATCATTAAGACCTTAGAGAAATCAGATTGAATAGTCTCTATCACGAACTTTCTTGATCTCAACCGAAACTCCACAGCACGGCTGAATGCATTTGCATGTTGGAGTAGGTTGCAACGATTCCATTTCATCCCACAAAATTTTCAAACGAGTATAAAAATCAGAAACTGAGCTGTCTCCTTGATGAAGCTTATAGATCTCATCTTGTAGATCTGAGATTCTGAAAACGTCTGACTGTGAAAACCGTTCCTTAAGATCCTTCCACACATCAGAAGCACGATCCATCCATAATATGGATTGTGAAATCGAAGTAGTGATTGAACGATGTAACCACGAAAGCACCATGGTATTGCACCTCTCCCAGGCTGCATACCTTAGATCTGAATCATCTGGTATTGGAATTGTACCATTCACAAAGGACATCTTGTTCTTTGATATAAGCGACATGGTCATGGCCCTAGCCCAGCCATGGTAGTTTTTTCCATTCATAAGTGATGAAACCAAAACAAGTGAGGGATTTTCATTTGGATGAAGGAAAAAAGGATTACCTGGATCCGAAAGATCACAATCAATCTTCTGTTTTCTTGAGTTTTCTGGTATTACTGGTGATTCAGATTCGCTATCTTGATGAACAACAGTTCCAACTTGCGGATCTTGAAAAGTGGAGCTCTGATTCGCCATAGTGAAGTCACACGAAGTTCAGCAAAAAATCAAGATCAAAAAACAACTCCAAGAGCAAGATCAAAAGGAAAGTGTAGGCGATCATCAGAGCTCCGTGTGGAGCTCTGATACCATCTTACGGTAGAAAAGAAAGGAGGAAGAAGACATATCAGAAGAAAAGAAAACTGAAAATCAATTAATGAAAAGTAGTTACTGTACATATATAACTACAAGATTAGCATACTAACACAATCAAACTAAATGGGCCAGTAACAAACTAACAGTATTTACTATGGGCCTGTAACAAACTAACAGAATAAAAATAACAGACTTGACCATATATCAACAATCATAGCATTTTTTTAGTTAGAAATTCAGTTTTAAGCAATTGTAAATTTTAGTCAAAACAAAAACACCAAAGATCCTTGTAGGAACGATAACTGGGACTCAAGCAAGCCCTATATTACTTGTTGTCGTGTATACATGCGCGCATACTTGCATACTCTTTAGCAAGGCTAACAAGTATGAACCAATCCCACCGTCCACCTCCTAGAAAGCCATTCCCATATTCGAGTCACAAAGTCACAAGATGCGACTCACGGGATGCATCACCAATCTTGGTGAGCAAAGTGATAGCAATTGTCGAATCACTTTCAATAATTACTTTTCTCCGGCCTCCTCCTTCTTCCCAAGCCAGTTGCAAACCTTTTAGAATTCCCCATTATTCCGATGTTATTGCATTGCAGAAATCCACCCGATAAGAAAAAACATTTATCTATTGACCTTCTAACGAAGGATCCCTCCACACGCTGCCCTACCTGAGTTACCTTTTGAAGCACCATTAGTGAGTTTAACCCACCCAATCTCAGGACCCAACAAATCAAAATTTAGAATGAGGCCTTTGCACAACAGAACTATTCCTCGTATGGATAACATTAAAAAATTTCGAAGCATTGATTTTAATTCCCTCAATATTGTATTTATTTCCTCCACACTAGAACCATGCACTCTATCACTTCTCCAAATCCAAGACAACCAAGCTGTTAACACAAACACTATTGCCCAGGGAATGTTTTTTTGGAAATTCAGTGTCATCACAAGTTTGCCATCAAAGATTACCAGCTACCTACGATATAAAAATCTTTTTTCCAAAGTTTTCTGTGCCAATAATAACTGCTCTCCATTTTCATCAAACGAAAAGGTTATAACCTGTTTAAGCAGTTCATTAAATTTGAAATCAAGTAATGTGGTCACTAGTCAATTCCCTACTCATTTCTCATGATATTCATTGTACCTAAGAGTTTGGTTTTGATATCTTTGAGTTTTTAGGAAATATAATTCTTTCTGCTGGACTTATGTTAAGCCTCTTAGTCTCTCCCGATGCCTCTGAGAAAAAGTAGCCAAAAGAAAGTATCGTTAAAAGAGTTCTCCTGAACCAATTCCGATTATTAAAAATCTACCATGCATATAATCTCTGTCTTCTAGGCACTGTTCTCAAAACACATTCTATTTAACTAGAAGTTGTCTTCTGTATCTTATGCCTGAATTCTCTCTTGGATGCATGTATGGTTCCTGTTTGTAATTGGTTGGTGCAATTGGATTATGAAAGCTTTGAAATGTTGCAGGAGCATGAAACTTTGATTGGAAAGCAAAATCCTTAAGTAAATTCTTTCATAATTACTTCAAGATGGAAGGGGATTAAAGCTTTGCTGACACCATAATATTTATTCATGATTATTTGAAGAAGAGAATATCTTACTAGTGTATATTCCAGAATTTGCAGGTATTTCGAGTCTTCGTGTAGTTCTTGTTTAAGAGATACATGGCAACCAATTCTATGCTTACAGTAACTGAATAAGCCCGTCGTTATGGGGAGAAATTTCGTTTTTTTATTAGTGTTCACTTTTCAATGTACAACATGTCAAATTATGCTCTCACTTAGAACTTATAATCTGATTAATTACACATACCATAAAATCTATTTCCCAAAGATAACCTTGACATATTTGCTTACATTCATACACATATACCATATTAGAATTACATTTTGCTGTTATGTCTACCAAATAGTGAATGTCGACCTTCTGCTATCAATTCTCCAGTCGCTTTATTTTTTAGGAGAACAATTGTTCCAGAATAACCTCCTTTCCTTCCTAACAGCCTAGAAGTAATTTCCAGTTCATCCTGCAACAGAATATATGCATAGATATAATATACAAACATTTGAAGTAAACAAAGTATATGTCACACCCTAAAGTAAAGATCAAGGTTCATATTGTAAGGATGCATGTTAATGCACGCAGCAGAAAGAAAGACAGTAAAGAAGAGTGTGGAAGTTGGGAACTGGATTGTGGCAGGAAAAAGCTGGACGGTTGGATAGCATAACTATAAGGCGTTACAATGCAGGCTATAATTGGTATTTCAGGTTTATCAATTCACAAACTTTCCCAATGCTATTCCTATAGAAACTAGCATACTAAGGATAGACTTTGGTAGATGAGATACATGGTTTGATACACTGTCATTTTTAATTTTCACTCCACCCTATATAATGTGGGGGGAAAAAATTATGTATCAAGATAGAAAGCAGGGTTTGATACACGGCAACCGTTTCCTCCCTATACAGGGTTTGATACACTGTCATTTTTAATTTTCACTCCACCCTATATAATGTGGGGAAAAAAATTATGTATCAAGATAGAAGAGCGGGTTTGATACACGGAACAATGACTATTTTGGTGGGAAAAGCACCATTTTAGAATTTTTGGGCAAAAGAATTGTCCGGTTAAAGTTGATTGGATAAGTTTTTCCAAAATAATACAGTCAAACATGTCACATATACTGACGGGACTAGTCCCGTCACTGACACTGACGGGACTCGTGCCACGTCAGCGCCACGTACGCAGACTCATTACCGTAAAACTTCGGAAGACCATAACTTGTGACTCGGGTGTCCAAATCAGATGATTTTTTTTTTTGATTTTACATAACTTTTCGAGATCTACCCAATGATATCTCATTTGACATATTTTATCTCGCACAAACATAGTTTGAAGATCTTCTGGATTTAAACGCTATTGTGATTGTGATGCAATTGTTACAAATTCAAATTATGTTTGTGGGATATAAAATATGTCAAATGAGATATCATTGGGTAGATCTCGAAAAATTATGTGAAATCAAAAAAAAAATCATCTGATTTGGATACCCGAGTCACAAGTTATGGCCTTCCGAAGTTTTACGGTAATGAGTCTGCCTACGTGGCGCTGACGTGGCACGAGTCCCGTCAGTGCCAGTGACGGGACTAGTCCCGTCAGCATATGTGACATGTTTGACTGCATTACTTTGGAAAAACTTATCCAATCAGCTTTAACTGAGCAATTTTTTTACCCAAAAATTCTAAAATGGTGCTTTAGCCCTATTTTGGCACGTCTGGCAACATTTTTTACCGGACTGACACGCCAACAGTAAATTTTCCCAAAATGTCACGTGTCATATTTCACTATAATGTGTAGCGAAATATGCTATGTTAGGCTGCACAATCAGCAAAAATGACACGTGTCAAGCAGGCAGAAATTCGCTACACTGTGTAGCGAATTATGCTGGAATACTGTCTGCTTGACACGTGTCATTTTTTGCTGACTGTGCAGCTTGACGTGGCATATTTCGCTACACTGTGTAGCGAATAATTTGCAAACATATTTTACTACACATTGTAATAAAATATGACAGGTGGCATTTTGGAAAAATTTAGTGTTGACCGTAAATTTTTTTGCCACACTTGACAAAATGGACACTCCCTATTGGCAACCATTTCCTCCCATTTTACTCTTTTTGAGTATAACTAAGCTCAAACCAACAAAACAATAAGCAAGGGTACACATCAAATGAAAAGACACATAGAAAGGATGTTATGACTTACGTTAACATAAGCAGTGGAAAGAAAAGAAATAGACATGTCAACTGAAACATTCATGGGAAGACCCTCTTCATGGATTACGGAACCTCCTATCTCATCCACAAGAGTTGCAATTGCACCATTAGCCAACTTCCCAGTCCTGTCCTGTAATACAATCAAACCTAATATGTCACACACAGACACATATTGTAGATAGCTTCATCAGCTGGGTACTCTCTGTGAGTTATTATTACATTTAGATACCTAGTTAGAATCAAACATAAAAAAACATCATTTGAAGCTTGAACCAAATAGAAGAATTGATTGTTAAAAACAATTAAAAGAAGAATGAAAGATAACAAATAAGTGATGGGGTTGTGTTAGTTACAGTGAGGCGAGGTGGGACTTTGAAAGAACACGAGACGAAACCGGGTTGGACTCGGTCGACTCGGACGCCTCTGAGGATGAAGTGCTCATAGAAGGTGGAGTTATCGCCAAGTCCAAGGGAAGGAACAGAGGTGAGTCGTGATACAGCTTCTGATTCTTCTTGGTTCAGGCTCAGCTGCATGATCTCCTTCGCCTTCTCCATCTTTGACCCCACTCTATCACCAACCAGTGTAGGATTAACAAGGTGTTGCAATTTGGATACTGTATTTGGGCCTAATGGGCCTAACTTCTTCGGTTTATTTTTCTGGTTTGTTAAGTTGGGCCCAACCGAAAAACACCCGCCAAAGTCAAATATCAAATTTATTTCATAAAAAACATAGGGGGGCTGTTGTGTTGATGGTGAGGGTGAGTGGATGAGCATACATGTGTGATTTTTATGGGACTGTTTGGTTTGGTTGAGATAGCTTAGGATTGTTAGATGTTATGTGGCATTTACCAAATGGGTGGTGCGACGGTGAACAATTGTTGAAGAAAATGCTATAACTCATTATTGAACATTTATAGCATCCAAGGGTTTTGGATCCATTTGTCCAACCCCTATACAGTTCGATGGACCATTGCATTTGTGAAAAATGATTGAAACAAAACCATTTTCTTACATAAAAAAAAAAAACAATTGAGAAAAATTGTGTCCTACCTAATGAAAATATTTTCGGTATTTCTATTATACGAGAGGAATTGCAGCTCTGCGCATAGAATTTTGGGTCCTCCCTCTTTCAAAATAGGAGGGCAAAATGGGGAAGAATAAAAATGGGAGGGACAAAAAAAAATAAAAATTCCTCATGTGAGAGAGACCACAAAAATAATTAAATGAACCTGGACCACTTAATTATTTTTTCCATTGTACTAAGTACTCCATGTATCTTTCATGAAATATGATAAAAAGTAACACTTTTATCTTTATATTTATTTTCACCCATATTCCATTTTATTTTTTTGGAAAGGGAGTATGTACTCTCTCGGTGAGAAAAATGAACTCCTACCTAACATATAGTTGAGTATATATAACTTCCCTAATTTATTCGTCCCTTAACGGATAAGGATAAAAAAAAGTTAGAAAGTTAGGGTAAGAATATTTTAACTATCAAAAATTCTTATTACTAACTTATTATCCATCACATCAACTCCCCATTGGATCAAAGAGAATGTTAAAAAGTTTTTGAAGAAAGAGAAAATATTAATCTAATGGTGATTAAATAGATAATAAGTTGGTAATGGAAAATTTTGATAGTAAGAATATCCTTCCTCAAAAGTTATACCTATAATTTTGTGTTTAATAATGCAAGCTCCACAATGCTTCCCAGCGTAAATCTAGCTTCTTGGCGACCCTTTATAACTAACTAATGCTTATTTTATAGCTACAGTTAGACTGGATCCATATGAATATACTAAAACGATTGAGTTGTGCATACCTCATTAATTGCTAGTAGTTGCCTATTACTATTGTTGAGAAGGCAGTTGCACAAGCATAAATGATAAAACAATATTTCCTTAGGATTAAAGGTTGAGAAAACATCATATATACTCTGGTAAAATGTTAGTTTGGTCTGGTAAAATACAACCAAATTTGACGTTATCTTCTATTGACATAAGGTACATGTAATTGAAGTACATATAAAGATGGTAGGAACATAATTAAAGTATACATGTTCAATAGAATACGTTTTCAAGTGATGCAAATCTTAATTTCACAGTTGTGTGTAAGCCGGAGGTAATTATTCCTAGTAAATAAGTTGTTACGAATTAGTAGTAGTCATTTGAAATTTAAAAATAATGACATTATCTACTTTGTATGTTTTTTACATTACAAAAGAAGGGTCATTATCTACTTTATCTGCCCATACATAAATTAAGAATGCCATAATGAAATATGGACGAATTAAATGTTCTCAATGAGTTATCCTATTCTCGTAACTAAGAATTTTTTTTTTACATATCAAATGTATTCTACCTCAGTTATAGGATTAAAAATAATGATAAATACTAATAAATCTCGGAATGATATACACATAATAGAAATTCCTTACTCTTACTCTTAGCATACCCTACTTAATTTTTCCTCTCGATGACACGGACTTGGCATCTCCAATTCCAACGTTAAAGGCAAGAGTTTCAAGAATAGGTGGATGCACGTGTGATTGCTAAAACAGACAGCTGTATGGGACAGTTTTGGGCCCTCTTCCCAATTAAAATCTTAAATTTGCAAAAAGTTATACTATTAAAGTGCTATTTGGGAATGTGCAACCTCGTAGATTCCCATGCTTCGTGCCGAACCAAGCAAAGTGTTGTCTCTGTTGGGTTGGGGTTGACTTCGACATTTCCACAAACCTGAGGGTCAACCGGATTTTTTATTCAAATTTACTAATGGAATTCCTTTCAATACTCTTTAAAAAACAGTTTATAGGTCTCATTTATATATTTTTTTTTTTTTTTTTGAGTTACTAGTAGGAGAAAAAAATTCTCCATTAAAAGAAGAAAATACTTTTCATATATATATAGAGAAATAATTTTTTTATGTTATAGAAAAATAGTTATCTTATGTTGAAGAAATAAGATGGTAAGTGAGACCCATAGGCCATAAGTAAGAGGAGAGAGAAAAAAGAAAAAGTGAGACTCATCCATATTTTATATGTGAATGAAATTTAGTTATCTCATGCAAAATGAAATAAATATAATCCATATGTGTATATTCATTTAAATAAATGAAAATATTTAATGCAGAATTCCAAATTTTCCTTAATCAATATAGATACCAGTAATAAAATTTCTTACTGGAATTATTTGTCAACTTAGCTTTATTTATTTAAAAACTCTTAGGGCGCGTGTGGTACAAGAGAAATTTTTATTTGTCCGGGAATCTCAATTATGATTTTTACATTCAGTTTACGATAATATCCATAAATTAAAAATTTAGAAAAATTCAATTTGTTGGGAATCTTGGAGAATGCTGCATACCAAATGCCCCCTTAGGATACTTGTGTTTTTTTTTTTTCTTCTTCTCATTTTTTACAAAAACTTGATAGTTAAAATTTATATGAATTTTTTAATTAGATTATTAATCTGAAATCTTACATTTGCACTCAATAATGTATTTAAGAATCTGACCTATCATGTTAATGTTAATATAATCAAACTTCTCAAATTAACTGACAAAAAAGGATAAACAAAAAAATTTCAATGTTTTATTTTTTAAATAACAATAATAATAATAATAATTTATTTTAATAATAATAATTATTATTATTATTATTTTAATAATATAACAATGTACAGTTAGACAATAATAAAGAATTTAAGATACGATAGAGTAAAAATAACTTCTTTTTATTTGTCTTTTCATTATGGTGGTGGATCTCAAGGACGACGCCCTCCTTGGCTCCTTCTTCTGTTTTGTTTTTCCTTGTTAATGGTATCTTCTTTCTTTTTGGCTTGAATCGATCATTCAGTCACTCTTTCGTACCAAAACCCAAGGCATGAAACGGTAGTGGAGCTAATCATGTCCCCCTAATTTCACCGGGCTTCTTACTTTGTTTGCCAGCGGGAATTTTCGGTAAATTGAATTTTTTTAAATTTTAAATATTATTGTAAATGAAATATTTTTAATATATTTTTGAAAATTGAGATTTTCGGATAAAAAAAAAATTCTCTTCTACCAAACGCTCTTAGGTTAAAACGTACTCCGCACTAGGGGCGTGCAAAATAACCAAAAAAGTGGATCGAATCATGAACCGAACCGCTCCATAAAATAACCGGTTTTAAAAAACTAGTTCATGAACCGAACCGGTTCATGAACCAAAACGTTTTTAGAACCGGTTTAATAACCGAACCGTTTCCGAACCGAACCGAATCATTTTCAAACCAAACCAAATTAATTTTTATAACTTTATTTTTTAAATTTTTAAATTTTTTTCTTTTCAAAAGAGGGTCGACCCGAACCGGTTCCGAACCACTTCTGAACCGAACCGAACCACTTTCGAACCGAATCGAACCACTTTCGAACCGAACCATTTAAACCAATTCGGTTCGGTTTTTCAAAAAATCCGGTTCGGTTCGACCCATACACATCCCTACTCCACACAATATATATCCACTGAAAAGATAAACAATATTCAGAAATTTCACAAATATATGGAATGGTGAGGAATTTTTAACTTCGGAATAAATAAAAAAAACTATTCTCTGTCTCAATTATTGATACGGGCATATGACAATTGTGATTTATTAGCGGTTAGTAATGAATTAATAAGTAAAATTTAATAAATCACAACCACTATAAGCACGGTAATCAATAATTGAGATAAAGAATAAAACATCTTATTTTTATATCAAAATCAAAATATCATTCCCCATATAAAATATGGATAAAGTGTGTGTCATTTTAAAGGATATAAAATTATGTCATTTTAAGAGAGAGAAAGAGATAGATAAAGGATGAGAGAGAGTTGACAAAAAAAAAAGACGTGGGTCCTACTTCTTTGTGAGAGTGAAAGGATATAAGTTGTGTCATTTAAAATGATAAACACTTTTCCTATAAAATATTGCAGAGTTACTTACACTATAGATTGGTTACCTTCTAGCATTGTGAGCTATGAAGCACTGACACTCCAAAAATTTTGACGTGTCGTATCCGACATTTCTCGACACTTTCGGACACTCTAATACTCGTTGTGAAGACTAAAAAAAGATTCAAAGGTTTCGTTGCGTTGCATTTTAAGTTCCAACTATTAGATTCGTCATATTATGATTAGGATTTTATTGATTTCAATATAAAACATTGAGGGAGGTTATAGTTACAACCTTTTTTTTACAACCTCTTACAACCATATTTTATCACCGTTGATTTCCGCCAATCAACGGTTATCATTTTAGCAAATTAAACTCATTAATTAATTATTAATTCACAATAAATTATAACCGTTGATTAGTGGAAATCAATGGTGATAAGATATGGTTGTAAGATGTTGTAAAAAAAAGTTATAACTATAGCCTTCCCCTAAAACATTTAGGATACATTATGTTCCTTTGTAAAATTGATGGGTATTATATTTTTTTTTTAAATTATTGAATACTAAATATAACATGAATTTTATAATTCTCATTCAACACGAGAATTATAAAACTCATATAATATACACTACATAAATTAAAAATATTATATAATATCAAAACGTGTCTTAACATGTCAAAATTTAATATTTTTTAAAATTAACGTATCGGATTTTCGTGTCGTATCTCATTTCTCGTGTGGATGTAACTGCAACATAGGTGGTGGGTGGCAAAAGATCAAGTACTAGATTTTTACGAGTAAGGTCCCTTAGCTTAACTTTATTTGCGTTAGGGGGACATTGTCGACTAGATGCCAAATAGGAATTATACTCAATATTATATATATTAAAAAATTAAGTGACATATGAAGTTAAATCAAAATGTAGTATTTGAATTGTTACATTTAAAAAGAAAAAGTTAAATATGATTATTACCTATAATTTTTTTTGTCTAATGCTAGTATCGAAGGCAAATGATGAGGGAATCGTTGGGTTTAGGTTGCTGGAGGTGGGTTACAGTCGTAGGTTAGTATCATTGTAGTGTTTTGGCTTACGTGCTTTAGTTAAAAATGCCAAATTTAATAGTTATAACTTTTGATGTATTGATAAACTCTCAGACCAATAATACCTCACTATTAAATGTTCATTTATAGATATTATTATGCCCACCACTGTTCATTGCAAGAATCCCATTATTTCTATGCTTAACTTTGCAATGAAGTTGTTTTGGAGACTTCTACATAACATCATCACAACATGACAAACAATCATGTGCGAAATTTTAAATTTTAAATGAATGACGGAATTATGACGATTCATATGAGAAAGTTTTTAATGTAACTTGAATGTGCGAACTTTATTGATGGCATGCTGTTGAAATTTTTAAGCTATTAAAGCGTGTTGTTGGAGTAGGAGGTTCGAGTAGTGGGTTCGTGTTAATAGTTTAGTTAAAAAGATTTAAGAACATATAACAAGTAACCCCTTTCCCCATGCTTCTGTGAGGGGACCAGCTAGTAGGACCCTTCACTAGAAGACCCTAGATAATTCCAAGTCACCAGAAGATTGAGATTATGGTTAGCATATTGGACCATTCATGTAGTTCACATGAAAAAAGAGGTGCACGTTGATTAGCTATAGTTGGGCAAAATGAAAATTTTCATTTATAAAGACTTTTAAGGAATCCCCTCATTTGATGGATCTTTTAGATTTGATGCTAGAAATATGTCTACTTTGATAATTATTGAGTTGTAATTTTCTTTTGTTTTGTTAAGACGTGGTCCCTCTCACTAAAAAAAAAATTCCTTCACTATGAGAAAACTTTTAGTTCAATTGTTAATGGTATATCTATACTTAAAAAAAGGAAAAAATGTCTATTTTTTTTGAAGGATATAAAATTGTGTCATTTTAAATGAGAGAAAGAGATAGATAAAAGAAGAGAGTGGATAAAAAAATATAAATGTATGAATTCCACCTCCACCTCTTTGTGGGAATGAAATGACATAAATTTAAGTTATATCATTTAAAAGGACAAACATTTTTTCATTAAAAATAAATAAATTTTAGACTTAAAAGAACTATAAAAAAAATATGGATAAAGATGAAATATTCTTATCTTTTTAATAAAAAGGAATACAGATTTCGATATTTTCATAACATTAAAAAGTTTTTCCTTCCCTAGGCCTTCTGGGTGAGTTATACACCAAAATTGATATCATAATCAGTTGTAAAACATTTCTTAGCAGTTAATTTTTATAGTAATTGTTTAAAAATTTATTAAATATAATAAGTAATTGAAAATATATATTATTTCATATTCTTATAAAAAAATATTAGTAAAAGAATAATTTTTATTGAAATCAAATAATGTAAACTATTCTTGACATGAGGTTTGAGTCTATCTGTGGCTTACAGGAAATATATTATTTTACATGTTATCATAATAAAAGATTTAAACTGTTTATAAACAAATAAATAGTGATAAAAGATCAGAGAAAAAAAAAGAAAAAGTATTAAAGCGGTTTGATTCTATTTGCATTTGGTAATTAATGTGAATATCATACATGCTTCCTTGGTTGTGTAGTGCTTTGTGCTTACTTATTATGTGTGTCCTCTCTTTACCTCTGCCACATTCCTATCTTTGTTTCACAATAACATGCCCACACTGATACCCACCCAACTTGTTCTTTTAATTTTCTTCTACTCATGACTTCCAAATCTCACCGTCACCGTCACCGCCTCTCCACCTGTCACCGTCACCCCACCATTCCCATCACCGGCTTCTGCGCCTCCTGCCTCCGCGAACGCCTCGCCGGAATCGACTCTCATGATGACTCCACTCCCCCGCCTGACCTCCGCCGCACCAAATCCTGCTCCGGCAGATGCGACCCTTCCGTTCCCTCCGCATCCGAGCCCCGCCGCCGGTCCTGCGAGGTCCGACCTCGGAACACGCTTTCGGATCTCTTCAGCCTCGACGACGAGAGGAAAAGCCGTAACCGGAAGCTGAAGCTGGATGTGGAAATCAGGGGGGAAGAGGAGGAGCACGTGAATGAGAACGAAGGAGCGGTTAGGGTTTGTGAGGGAAGTGACGAAGTGGATGAAGAAGAAACGAAGACGATGAGGGAGTTCATAGATCTCGAGTTGCAGAGTAAGAAAAATGCAGGGAGAGACTTGAGGAGTACTATTTGTGAAGCAGCTACTGTTTTCAGCGAGAAATTCAGGAAATGGAAACGGAAACACAAGTTGAAGAACAACCGTCACGGTTACGTTAACGGAAGTGTTGAGAAGCCGAAAGCGAGGTCATTGAGGGAGACTCAATCTGAGATTGGGAGAAGATCCTGTGATACTGATCCAAGGTTTTCGATGGAGATTGATTCATGTAGAATCTCAGTGGATTGTCCTCGAGCTTCTTGGGATGGATGTTTGATTGGTAAAGCATGTGCTAGCCTTTCCCCTATGGTTTCAGTTCTGGAGGATGCTAATGATAGGGTTTTGGTTGAAGAGAGTAATAGTAATAATGTGGGTTTGGAAAATGCACAAGAGCATAGATCTATTAGCCCTGGTGGATCATCTCAGACCAAAGATTACTATTCGGATTCTCTGTCTTGGCAGAGGCATAGGAGAAGTTTTGATATTGATAGATCAAATCCTCATAGGAGACAATCTATTGGAGAGGTTGATGAATTGAAAATGATATCAAATGCAAAGGTGTCTCCTGCCACCACAGAGTTGTTCTATGGGGCGAAGTTGCTGATTACTGAGAATGATTTTAGGGATAGTAATGTGAAACCTTCAAGTGATGTTCAGTCTGATTGTGTGCTGGGATCTTCTTCCAAGGATTCTTCTTGTGTTGCCAATGGGGTTACTCAAAAGGGTTTCAAGAAGTTACAAAAGTGGCGCATAGTGTTGAATAAGTTGGGGTTAGTACAGAGAAGGGAAGATAAGTTTGGAGAAGAAGAGTCTTGGCAAAAGCTGAGGAGGGTAGTTAATGTACAAGCAAGTGAGTCTGTTAGCCAGAAGCTTATTCGTAGCTATAGTGTTAGCTGTAGAAACCCTTGTAGGATGGCAGGTTTGGTCAACGGCTTGGGGGCTCCTGAGACCAAAGAAAATGTTTTGAATGGAAGACAAGATTTTATGCTTCAAAGGAACCGGAGTTTTAGGTATTCACCAAATAAGCTTGACACTGGCTTGTTGAGGTTCTATTTGACACCGTTGAAGAGCTATAGAAGAAGCAAGTCTGGAAAGAGTAGCTTTAAGGATTTGCATCCAATAGCCAGAAGTGTCTTGTAAAGCTGTATTAACTGTTGAAAGTATATCTGGTTGTAAAAACATATATAAATGTAATTGCTGTTGTCCATGAGATGCAGTACATCACGTTGTTTGATTCTGGTTGCAATTTTACTAATGATGTTGGTGTTAGAAATAAAGTATTATTTCCTTCATGCTTGTTCACATGGTGGATTTCTGATTGCAAGTTTGCTACAGTCCTAGGAGTAACACTTGATTTTACTAGAATTTATTCCAAGGATATATATATTATTTAATGATTTTAAATTTTCTTGATGAAATGTCTATGAACTGGTGTAATTTGCTGCCTCATGTGCGGCAATGACTTTTTACTTCATACTGGCCAAGATGAAGGTATCTCTCTAAATGCAGAAAGAAAGGCTCAGCGTGATTCTCATGCTTTATTAACATACCAGACAGTAAGCTTTACCTTCCAATCTCTGATTCAGCTATGCCGTTAGTTGTTGTAGATGCATGGACTACAAATTGTGAAGTGTAAACTTTCCTCAATTATTCAGAATCAGAACCTACATTTCTCTTTTAAATATGTGAGTTTTTACTTTATTGTGAACTTAGAAATTGGTTATTTATGACATAATGCTGTTATTTCTGTTATAATCTTGAAATTTTCTTTAAAAAGTTGTGGGTACGTCCGAGTTCTTGATGTAACAGTAAGGTATCGTCATGAGAATTACCGGGCAGCTATTTAATTGGTATAGGAACACTATTGAAGGGCAACATTGTATAGTTATGTAGTTAATAACTGAAATTGCATAAATCAAAAACAGATTTTTGAATAGCCTTTCTCCTATGTCAAAGTATGCGGAGGTGTAGTGAGTCTAGTGACGGACCCAAAAGATTTTGGTAGTGGGGGGCAAGTGTAGTAAAGATAGGTGGATTTCAAATTCTCTTTAGAATGTACAAACACTCATGATGTTGGGGGAAAATTTTGAAACAAAATGGGGACAAAAATGGTCAATCACGTTAAGTTGTTTTTTTTTAATAAAGTGGGGACATTTGCCCCCATTGTCAACCACTTGGAGTCTTGGATTTGTCCCTGCAGATGTGTCAACTTGCTTTCTGAAAGAACACAACAAAACCTTCCATTAATAATACTTCATTCTTAGTTGTAGAGATTTTACAGGTTCTGTAAGTAAGAAAGCCTCTTTAAAGTCAAGAATCACTGATGTCAAGGTCTCTGCTTCATTGGCAGCAGCTACAATTGTACTTATTTAGTATTTTGACTGTCGATTGGGGTTTGCAAACAATCATAGGCAAGGGAAGAATGATTTATGAATTTTAAGCTAGTCATTACTCATTGATGGTTAATTGCTTGTTCAGCAAGAGCTTATGAACAATTGAATCTGCATGTTTCATTGTCCAGGACTCTATTTGGAGTTTTACTATTTTTCTGCTACTACAGAAAAGCGGATTACTAATTATTAGAAAGTGAGGGAAAAAAGTACAGTTTTAGCTATTTCAACTGTTTTATAATCATTTGTGGATCTGTTGCTTTTTTCAACCAAAAATTTATCATCGGTCCTGCTTTCTGTTGTTACCTTGTATATTTTGAAGCACATCTATTGACTCTAATGTTGAAAGATTGGTAACCAAATTCTGTCAGTTTACTCATCTTGTTGGCTTGCAATTGGGGATGGGAGTTTGAGAATTTAGTTTACCTCCGTTGTCATATCATATTTGGATTTGGAGGAGGATCATTTTATACGGGAGTAAGAATAAGAATTTTACATCCAATCTTAATCGTTAGATGTACGTAAATCAACTAACGGTTTTAATTTAGGGAAAATCATTCATGCTTCAAAAGCAGAAAAATTCTTTCTTCCAGTGACTCATTCCCTTCTATTCTCTCTTTTTTTCTTTTCTCTCTCTCTCTTGTTTTTGTATCACTCACGGAAGAGATGATTTCTGCCACAAACAACTATAGAAATCATTCCCCCTTTAATTTATTAGTCAAATAAGCAATTAGGTGCAAGTGGAATCAATGACTAAGATTGAGAGTATAACTTATATCCGTCTAAAATATCCTCTCCCTTTCTATTTTGGTGCTTAGTTAACCAAAACATCTGTTACTCTTTGAATTTATAGGCTGCTTGGGTTGTAAATTTGGCCGTAAACTTTGTGAATCTTACTTTATGGCAAGGTCAGGTAGATCACTGGTGATTCTGCATTTTCTGGTACTGTTAAAAGTTGATATTTGGTTTTGGGATACACTATATCTATCTATCTGTCTCTGTGAAGCACGAAGGTTGAACTTCTGTAACTGTTCTCTGAAATATTATCTTGTGGTCAGAGCCCATAATCCAGTTAGTTTCCATTAAAGTTAATTCAGGATATTTGTAGATGACTGACTGTTGGTTTTGAAGCAGTTACTTTCTGACTTCATATTTTCTTCTACATAGCCGTAGGTTTTGCTGATAACTTAAACCGATATTGCTTCAGATGTTGACCATGAAGAGAAAAGATTTCTAACTGTTAACGTTGGTACTTGGTAGGTTGAAACTCCGATTGCTTTGCATGAAGTGCTTGAACTTTTCGCTAGTCTTCCAATGATATTGTGGCGAGGATAAATACAAGGGTTCATGTTGTGGCCATACCATAGGATATTAGAAAATCTGGCCTACGAAAGTCCTTTGGAATAGGAAGCAGATCCTATGACTTTAATTTCTGTGTAAATACATAATAGATCGGAGCTTTGGAATTTCTTTAATCCTTCATTCAGCTAAAAATAAAATGTTACAAGGAGATGGAGTTTCTGGTTTGGATTCACCTACCAGATCTTGTGCGGAATGTTTCATGATATTTTTTTTCCCTAGCCTAATACTTTTTTATAGGAATTTTACCCTTTGTTTTTTTGTCTTGTCTCTCAGTACAACTATAAATAAATGTCCATTACGTTGAGTGTGTGTTTATAAATTTATACAGAAATTAAACTTCATAAAAGTATTTATGCATGGCTTCCTATTAAATCTATTCATACAAAAGGGTTCAATCTTAAAAATCTAGTAACAATCTTAAACTTTAAAGTATTTATGCATGGATTTTTTTTTTTTTTGAAATCATAAAACAACCTAATCCAAATACACACTCATCATTCCATGTATAATGCGTAGCAAATCTGCTCTTAAGCTTTAAAACGCAACAATTACCCACTTGACAATAATTTGTTCCACTCCCAATGCTTGGATTTTGGAAAGATGAAAATAAGAAAACAGAAAGAAGCCTAATGCAACAAGGGAAATTGCTGGGGAAGATACACAAGTCACAACACATACATACCCATCAACAAAGAACAACATACTGATTAGTCTTTTGGGTCTGCCATGATTTATTGAAAATATAAAATTCAAACACAGAAAAGTGCGAACTCAATATTTACTACCATGAATAATTTTCCCATTTTCCCAACATGTTATGTACTTACTCTAGAAGCACAAACAGTTCATATATCATCAAAGCACTCATTCCGCATCAAAGCCCTTCTCCTGAAGCTCAGCAATGACCTCATTCCTCATCCTAATCCACAGTTTCTGAGCTTCCTGCTCGAACTTCTTGTTCTTCAGCTCCTTCTGATAATCTAATGCATCTTTATCAGAGTCAATCACCCCTTTAGGACCAATTGATGTTCCAATCATTCCACCCTTTGCAATGAACTCCTCCATTGCTTCTTCATCACCGGGGTATGGGAACTTCCGGCGCTCGTACAAATGAGCTAACTCCAACTCTTCCTTTGGCCGTGGCTTCAGCGACCACCAACCCAGTGGTGATGTCTCATTGTATAACCATGCCAGGCCAAAGATTACGTGGGTGTAAAGTAAAGACTTCCCATAATGTTTCAAGAAGTGGTAGTTATCTTTCCCCAACCCTATTTTCTTCAGGAAATACTGGGCATACTGTAGACCTGCATTGGAATAAAAATCGAATGCAAAAACTTCGATTAAATATTAAAGTGTCTTGTCTGAAACATTTCATCAAACACCTTGTGTGGTTGGATTCTTCAACGATCACAGCAAATCAAAACAGAGATGGTTTAACCCAGAAATTGTGAAGCTATGTATAATTCTAATATTTCTGGGGTACGTAGAAAGGTACCTGTTTTGGGTTCCTGTCCCTCGAAGCGCTTTCGAGGCATTGCGAAAGTGAATCTGAGATTTCGATGTATACACGGAATGAACTAAAGATAATAATAGTATTGATGTCTTAAAAAAAAAGGAAAAAGAAAAGATAATGGTATTATTGACATTAAGGAAAGAATATAGTCAATATACTTATCAAGTTTATCAGTTAAAAATAATTTTCACTTTATATTTGTTTGGATTCCCTCCAAACATGAGGTAAAAAAAAAAAGTGATACAATTAATACAACTTTTTTTGTTGATATAATTAATATAATTTAGGGTTTGGTGTTTTTCATTTTAATTGACATAAGTTATGTCATTTTAGGATAGAGATAAATACAGAAAAATGAAAATCGTGAGAGTGAAAAAATGGATGATTTTTTTTAATTTAAATAAATTTTTCTTTCTGTATCTGTCTCTTTTTTAAAATGACATAACTTTATGTCATTTAAAATTACCTCAATTTTTTACTTTCATATTTAATAATATATCAAACTGATATTTAAAAATAGAACAAACGTGTGGATCAGGCCCAGCCCACCAAAGTTGGGGGCTCTGGGTTCAATTTCTCATGCCTTGTACAAATTCATAGCTTTTTAAACGAAGCTCTTCTACCGTTTTGATGGACTTGTAAATTTTTATTTTTTTTTATATCTTGTTTATTTTAGAAGTATTTTTTATAAAAACTAAAATTATTTAGATTTTTTTTAAAATGACTTTTGACTTCTATTTTATTTAGAAGTTAAAATTTTTAGTCAAAAATAAAATAAAATTGGATTTTGACTTTTTTGTTAGTAATGTTTTGTTTTGTTTTTTTTAAAGTTGACATCCAATCGGATTTTGTAGTAGAAGTATATATATATTTTTTTAAAAGAAGAGTTTATGAGTAAAAAAAATCTCATCCAAACAGTCCTAGTTATGCCAAAAAAAGTACCAGAAATGATACACACTAAGTTTGTTTAAGATGCAAGTTAATTGTGCATTTTAAAAGAAAGTTAAATTTATGTACGTTCTTATATAGCGATCCACCATTACCTATGGGAGGGTTCAGGTAAATAATGTTGGGATACACCACCCCAAAAGCTAGCTCAAAGGGTGGGAGTGCCCAATGCCTTATAAAGACCACATTAGTTATTCATCCAACCAAAACACGCCCTCTCACACGAGAGTCCATTGAGCTTGAAGAGTGGATAATGCAACAGACCCAGCCTACTTGTGCTAAAAGAGTCCACAAGAGAAAGTGAGGGACGACGAGACTCTGATACCATGTAAAGAACATTGAGATACACCACCTCAAAAGCTAGCTCAAAGGGTAAGAGTGCCCAAGACCAAAGTCCACAATAGTTATTCATCCAACATTAAAACTAATCTTGGAGTATATTTCTCAACCGTTCACTTGTCACAAACAAAATTATTTACTTTTCTAAATTGTAAGTTTGTAGCACTTTGCTTTCAAGTAACAAAAGTTGGGGACAAGAACTCGGTTTATGACAGATTTTTTTCTCTAGCAGTTAGAAGAAGGGTAGCCTTTAAATAAGTTGTATGTGTTATCCAAATTGCAAGAATGAGTTATTTGTTAGGATAAATTAGAAAAAAAATTCATGACAATTTATTGATTTAACTTTTTTTTTTGCTAATAATTGATTTAACTTTCTAAGATGAAACTTTGTGTCATTCGATTATTCCAAGAAATCACGCAGGCAATAATTGGTTCTGATTCCTGCATTGCATCATGAGTTACATCTTAGATATCAAATGAAAGCATAAAGATATGACACATATATTTATAAAGATGAGTTGCATCATGAGTTACATCTTAGATATCAAACAAAATAATGTAACATTTTTATAATTATTAATAAAAACATATCATTTTAACAATGACAATTAAAGCAAATCAAATGCACCCTTAAAGGTTATATAATCCATTTCTTCATTGTACATATATATAGGAGAAGAATATTGTGACAACCAAGTTGTGTTACTATCAAGTTACTACCAATCAATCTCATCGTTAGATCGATTATGTTGATCCAATGGTTATATTTATTTCCATCTTGATCCAACGGTTATATGTTCCAAAAAACATATCATTTGTTTTATACGAGTTTCTTAATTTAATCATATATATATATATATATATATATAAATTAATAAACTCATATAAAACAAATGATATTTTTCCTTCTTATAACTTGTATTATAATTTTTTGATAAACGATGACATTAAGGTTTGAACCAATAACCTTATATAACTCTTTATTATTATTATTTTTTATAACATTATTATTATTTTTTTATGTTAAGATTTTCTTTTCTTTTTTTGTTCATGTTCTTTTGATTTTTAATGCATTTAAAATTTTCTTTAACTTTTTCCGGGAGGCCCATTAGTGTACGGATATAAATAAAATTTCCTGCATCCTCCACTAATTGTAATTGGTTGCTGGAATTTTTTTTCCTTGAGAAGTAATTTTGCCTTTGTTTTTTTCTAACTATTAAAATTAGTTTATTTAATAGAGAACAAGAATAACAAATGCCGATTTTTATAAAATAAGATAATACTTGCCTTTTGTTTTAAGGAAGAATGTGATTTTATTATTCCAATCTTTTGAGCTTTTACCATCTTTTTTGTTTCAAATAATTTTTTGCACTCTAAAGTTAAGGAGGAGGATATGGAAGAGTATAAACTGAATTTATACAATTTTTAATAGTGTGACTTACGCATTTCGTCGACAATTCACATTTTTAGTAAAGAGCAAAACGAAAACTTAATAATAGTACAGAAGCTAAACCAAACAGTGTCTTTCAGTTTTTTCCAGTTTACATATATTTATAATTGTGATAATGGCTTGATTCAAGGTACCATTGTTTTAATTCGTTAGTGTGTTGTCCCTAAAGGAACCCACCAAAAAGATACTTGTCACAACCAGTTTTATTATTAGACCAAAGTTTGTTTGTTCTTTAAGTGGCCTTCAAATTTTGCCATTACAGTATAAATAATTTCTATCAATTAGCATTCCATCACATTCGTTTAAGGCATAGCGAACAAGGGAAGATAAAAATGGATATTAAAGTAAGTGTGACCACATTAGCTTTGTTGCTATTGCTAGCTTCCTATGTCAGAGCAGCACATTCTGGCGTCTTCGATGTTAATAATTATGGTGCAGTACCCCATGGAGATATAACCGAGGTAATATCATATTAAGTTTTAACAACTGAAAACACTGTTTTTTTATGTGATCAAAAGAGTTATATGATGGATATTTTGTCATGCTTTTTATAATTTTCCATTTGGTTTGTTCTTAAGGCTTTGAAACATGCTTGGAAAGACGCATGTGCATCAACAACTCCAAGCAAAATTGCGGTTCCTAGGGGCACATACAAGTTGAAACAAATAACTCTTAGAGGACCTTGCAAGGCTCCTATTAATGTTCTGGTTCAAGGGACAATTCTAGCACCAATAAACCCAAACCGCCTCAATGGAAATGATCAATGGGTTACATTTGAATATATTGATTTTTTAACCTTATCCGGTGGGGGAACTTTTAATGGCCGAGGTAAAAAAATGGCTTGGAATCAAAATGATTGTGGAAAAAACAAGAATTGCAAGATGCTTCCCATGGTAAATAAAGTACTCATGTCTCAATATATATATATATATATATATATATAGGGTAGGATCATTTTACACCGGTATTATATATATCACTTATATCTAAGGGCTCAAATTTTTTAGTAATGTGAACCATTGGATATAAGTGGATCATTTTAATCTACACCGGTGTAAGAATATCCTACCCCATATATATATATATATATATATATATATATATATATTAATTGCAGCTATAGTATATACTTGTGCATTTTCATCTAATATTCTAACAAATTGTTTTTTTTTTCCCACAGAATTTTGGTTTTAGTTTCATAAAAAATTCAGTTATCAAGGACATAACTTCAAAGGACAGTAAAAATTTTCATGTGAATGTTTTGGGGTGCAAAAATGTTACATTTAACAACTTCAACGTCAAAGCACCAGCAACTAGTCCTAATACTGATGGAATTCACATTGGAAGATCAACTCAAGTGAACATTATTAACTCTAAGATTGCCACTGGCGATGATTGCATCTCTCTAGGTGATGGTAGCAGACAAGTCACTGTCTTAAATGTGACATGTGGACCTGGACATGGTATTAGTGTTGGAAGTCTAGGAAAATATCCAAATGAAGAGCCTGTAGAGGATTTTACAGTCAGAAATTGCACACTAAAAAACACAGACAATGGTGTTAGGATCAAGACTTGGCCTGGTACACCAATAACTTCTATTGCGTCAGATTTTCATTTTGAAGATATAATAATGGTTAATGTCAGAAACCCTATAATTATAGACCAAGAGTACTGCCCATGGAATCAGTGCAAAAAACAGGTATCTCACTAAAAGTCACTAATATATCTATATGTTTATATGTGTGTGTGACTTAATCACCTTGATGAACCAACATTAGAAAAGATTATTAATTTGTCTCTAAATTCTTTTTTGGTTTTTGTTTTCAACTGTATAGAGTCCATCAAAAGTCAAGATAAGCAAAGTCACCTTCAAAAACATTAGAGGAACTTCAGCAACTAAAGAAGGAGTTGCTCTGGTTTGTAGCAGTGGTGTGCCATGTGAATCTGTGGAGCTCATTGACATAGATTTGAGTTTCAATGGAACTATTGCATCTGCTAAATGTGCGAATGTCAAGCCCAAAATTCAAAGAAAAGCACCAACTTGTGCAGCTTAAATGGCCACAACCACAAAATAGACTCTCGTTTGTTTAGGTTGCCTCTATTTAATTTTCCCCGAGAGGTGGGCTATTACACCTTTGTAATCCATGATTAATTTTAAGCGGTAACAATTATACTACATAATTATTTCTTTTCTTTTGTTTAGGGTAAAGAATTTCACTATTTCATTTGAGATTGCCATGTTACAACCAGGATATCCTATGTTAGTTTTATCTTTTTTTCTTTTTTATTCCGCCCCCCCCCCCCCCCCCCCATGTAACTCTGCTTAACCTACTAATCACTTTTTTTAAAGTACATACTCGTGCATCTCGTGCATCATTGAAAAATATGCCACTTTTCTGAGCATCCCTTGATGAACTTTCTAATCATCTGATAATCTTTTTTCTAAAAAAAATTAGTAATATTATACGTCTTGAAGAAAAAAACCTCATTTTAAAATATAGGTTATTCACACGATAGTTTATGAAATACCTTTGAAACATATTATTTACTTATGGGTTTTGTAAGAGTTATGTTGTAGGAAAAGTGATTCTGTTATGTTATAGAGATTCATTTTGCGTGCCAGAGTTTTTTTTTTTTTTTTACTTCAAAACTTGCGGGTCCCACAAAAATTTGTGTGTATAGGAAAGTTGTTGTGGTCATGTTAAATGATAGATGTAAATCCCTTTACTTATATCACTTTTTGAAAGGTTCAAGGGTATGTATGACCATAGTTTATAGTGTAATACAAGGTGAGAAGACTTGCGAAGAAAACTTTCTATGTTCAGCAGCGTGCTGTATAATTGTACTATGTCTCCACCTTGTTGGAAACACAAGAGGATGATGATACTCATTTAGAAGATACTAAAAGGGCATATAAAAACTGCATAATTTGAACATCTATGGTACAATTTAGGACAGTTTTCAGCGGAGAGTTCCAACCGTTCTTTTATATGTGTACAATTTTGACACGAGAAGGAAAGCAATAAAATTGAGTACACTTAGCACTGTCAATAGGCAGAAGAAATAATCAAGGTGACCATAATTTAGATTGTCAGGTAACCATCCAGGACTTCCATTCCTAGTAGTGACCTTTGTCACAATTGTTATAAGCAGAGAGCTCAAGTACTGTCCAAGTGCAACTGTGAGAAGTGAGAGAGCAGAACACAGGCTTCTCATGGCATCAGGGGCTTGTTCATAGAAGAACTCTAACTGACCAATGAATGTGAAGACTTCAGCACATCCTATAATAAAATATGGTGGAACCTGCCAAAATATTGACATGGGGATCTCCTCATGATCTTGATAATTGTGTCTTTTCACCATTCTAAGCCTCATATGCTCCAAAGTTAAAGCGTATATCATGGAAAATATGGATATGAAGAGGCCAATTCCCATTCTCTGGAGCTGTGTTAGGCCATTTTTGTGGCCACTGAACTTTCTAGCTGTTGGCACTATGATCCGATCATACACTGGGACCCAAAAGATGACACTGAGGGTATCAAAGATAGAAAGAGAAGCCGGTGGGATCTGAAACTTTCCCAAATGAGTATTCATTGTTTCCCCTTGCAACACGAAATAGTTGCTCATTTGACTATAAACAGTGGCAAATATGATGCCAGTGGCCCATACTGGAAGCAATCTTATGATGGCTTTCAGCTCTTCCACTTGAGTCACAGTGCAAAGTCTCCATGGGTTTACTGAGTCTTTCACATCACCTGAATTTCCTAGCACTGCTGCTTTGTCAAAGAATCTGTTACACACAAGAAGAAAGTGTGAATAGAGTTCTTAATGGGCCGAGCGGGGCTTTGGTCTTAAAACGCTAAGTCTGTGTTTAAGTGTGTCAGTTTTACCAAACCTGTTACCTGTTATGAATATAATTATCGGCCAGTGGCATGACTTATTTACAAAACAAAAAAGCCTGTTTTAGCCTATTTAAAAATATTAAGACAACAAAAATTTATCCAAACATCATATACAATCAACAACACTAGTAATTCCATAAATATTCATAAATTCAATATATATCCAAACAACATAATATAGAACAAAATCATTTAAAAAGTTTGTTTAACCAATAAAATAAGGTGAAATGGATTAAGGAGATAAAGAGAGCTATTACAAGTAGTATAAAAAAATAAAAATAAAAAATAATATACTAGGCCAGTCTGGAAGGCTCTAAGGTCGAGATTTTGAATTGGAGTATGAGGCCTTTTTATTAAACGAGCTTTTATATGAGTTCTGGTACCAACAACCAATTTTAGACATGTAGGTTCAAGTCTCCAAGAGCCGAGTCAAAGGCACCTTGTTCATTTAGCAGTGAGTGTGAATATAAACTAGATAAAGTAACATGGCCTTGCCTCTTTTTTTTTTCCCTTCAAAAATAGGCTATTGTCTAACAGGTTGAAATAAACACTCAATGATTTGCAAGAATTATAATCTCACTGAAGCATTTGGAAGACTAATGATTATAAATTGCAATATGATAGTATAGCATGTGAGATGGCATGAATGTTGACTAAAGCATGCTTAGAAATCAAGTGTTAACACCAAAATTGTTGCCACTGGTTTACCTTAATCCATTTGAGTGGTCAAGCTTGCGGCTTCCTTGGATAGCAGACTCTTGTGTGTCTGTAATCTCATATAAGAGAGACTTATCATTTGGTACTTCAACATGATAATTTCTTATGGATGCCACTATCACCTGACAGATGCGAGTGAGGGGGCTACCTCCTGGCTTCTGATTTCGATACAATCTTGTACCTGAAAAGAAACTCACCACAGCAATTGCCATTGCCAATGCTGGAATGCCAAAGCCCAATGCCCAACTTACACGTTCTTGTATCCAGACCAAGAGAGAAGCAGCTATGAGAGCACCAATATTGATTGATAAATAGAACCAGTTGAAGAAAGAACTCTTGTTTTTCTTCTCAGCTGCGTCTGCATCATCAAACTGATCTGCACCAAATGATGAAACACAAGGCTTGATCCCTCCAGTGCCAAGAGCTATAAGGTAAAGAGCTACGAAGCACACTGCACTCTGTCCATGAGTAGCATAGCAATTATCTTTTCCATAACAAGTTGGTTTTAGACCAGGAACTAATGCAGACAATGTCAAGAGTGTCATTCCCTGTGAAGGAAGACAAAGGATTATTTAGCCATTGTTTATCATTTATCAATCAGCCTCTCTACAAAAAGTAGGGGAAAGGCTGCCTAGAGTATTCTCTTCCCCAGACACTCACGAAGTGGGTATTTGAACTGGGTCGGCCCTTTATCATTTATCAATCAAGAACAGATTGTACACATGATTATTGATTCTATCTATCTCACCAATCAAATACAGATTGAAGAGACCACACTCACAATAACATAAACTATTGAAAAACATAGAATGGTCAAGTATCTTCCAAGATAGGCATCAGCCACAAATGCTCCAATCAATGGAGTGATGTAGCATGTTCCACCCCAATCCGCAACATTCTTGGAAGCAGTAGCACTGTGCTGATGTAGATGGTACTTAAAGTAAACCACAAGATTTGTGCTCATCCCATAGTAAGCCAATCTCTCACAACATTCATTTCCTGTAAAATTGGATAAGTATTTCATAATTAATATCTTAAACCACAAAACATAGTTGGAGAATGGAGATACACAGTAGTTACCTAAAATAAAGGGGCAGGCTCTCCAGGTTCCGGTTTCCCTTTTGTTAGCTGGATTTCCAAGATAATCTACTGTTCCATCTTTTGTGTAAATATCATCCTCGTCCATTGTAATTTAGTTGAGGGATTCACTTTCAACCAAGCAACCTAGGAATTGACATGTTAAATGGCAACACACAAAAGAATCATGAAATAAAGTTTTGCCATTGTTTTGACAAATGCAAGCAATAAATTATAAAGGTCAAAATAGGACTCAGTTGAACATATATCAATTCTATAGAGCAGTTTGTGGTAGAACCAAGCCACAAAGGAGATCAGTAACACAAGGGTTAAGGATTCAAGAAATGCAGCCTAACCTGATAGATGGCAATTCATGCAAGCTCTAGAAAGTTTACACTCACACTTTGACTCATATACATGATGAACTAAAGAGGGATTTCTGATTAAAATTATTTACTTGCTTGCTCTACAAAGAATGATGTAGGATGACAGTCAAAATCCTCAAAGGTATTTAGCCTTTGTCTGGCCTTTTATCTTCACATAGTGATGACAGATGCAAGCAATCTTGAGGTTCTGATTTGGGGTTTATTGGATCTCTGATTCGGCTAGTTAGACTTTGGATTGCTATTTGCACAACATATTATTTTATAGGGGAATGACACATTTATAATTTTTTTTTTACAAATTACATTAAGTATGACCCTCATATAATCTTGATTGAATATGACCGGTCATCCTTACTATAATTTGTAAGAATTTGTAAATAAAAAATTTATAAATATAACTTTCCCCTATTTTATAAACACTAGAATTTATCCAATTTTTGCATAGGACAAGACATTACAAATGATTATACTCAACACATAAATCAATACATACATAAGATTTTAATTAATTATATAAATATGCATAATTGGTTCATGTAAATTTTAACAAAGAATTATGTTTATTTCATTTTATATGATATAAACAACTTTTCTACACATAAAAAAGAGTTGGGTCCCATCACTTTCTTTCTCTCTCCTCTTACCGGTGGGTTTCACTTATAATTTTATTTCTATAAGGTAATTTTTTTCTACGACATAAGAAAAATATTTGCATTTAACAAAAATAGAAGAGAATTTAAATAAAACAACTAATTAGGATTGAGTCATGTCTACCGAAGCATAGTCACTTAATTACAACTTACAATCTTTACCTTGTTGAGTGAATTTGTATGGTTATTCGCCACAGCTTGAGATGGGGGTGTGAGGTGTCACCCAAAAAAAGCAAAGCATAGCAGACCTTGGATTCTCAGTTCAAATTATTGATGAAAACTAAGAGTGAGAAAAAGTTATATGTAGTGTTATATTGGTGTGATGTGAGACAAGGATGACGTTGTGTTCAAGGATATTGCCTCTGCTCTAAGTTGTATAAAACTATGCAAATAATCTGTCAAATCCATGTTTCCCATATGATATAGTGAACCAACGTCTGAACACAAAATTAAATTGCACTGTAACTCAGTAAAATATTATTTGATGATTTGCTGTGTGTTCATTTGCGTGACGTTGGGTTTATCATTGATGGAAAAGGTATACGGATAACAACTGCTAAGGACAATTTGAAATGAACAATTTCTTGTTTTTTTGTAACTAACGCAAACATTCTGGTGAAAGTTAGTATCTTGCCATGTCCACCACGTATTATGGGATATTTCTATTCTATCTTCCTCTCAATTTCTTTTTTCTTTTTGATAAACAATTTCTTTTTAATTAGAGAAATTTAGTAACTTCCAACATTTTATTTTTGACAATAAAGGCCTCTAATAAATTTGTTGATATTTTAGTTGTTTAAAATTTTAAATTAAACATTTATTCATTTAATTTGTTTTTGGTCCCCAACTTCTCCCGTTGCTAGGGCTGGTAAAATGGGCTGAGCCCGTTAGGCTGGCCCGCCCCGCCCACCAAACAGGGCGGGCTGGGTTGAGTTTTTCAACCCACCAGCCCGCCAAACCCGCCCCGCCAAACCCGCCAGCCCGCCGAGCTCGGCCCGCCACGGAGCAGGCTAGCCCGCCAAGCTCGTTTTTTTTAGGTTACCTAATTGTTATGTCATTTCGTGCCCTAGATTTCTCTGCATGCAGGTGGTTTTTTCAAATTGTTGTGGACTGCTCATACAACACTTTGTTACTTGTTTTGTTATTCTGTTTTACCTTGATATGATTTTATTTTTTATTATTATTTCTGGATTGAAAGATGCATATTTATATGTAAATTATTAAAAACTGATCTTTTTGGTTTCATAAGCACATTAGGATTTTATGCATATTTTTATATGCTTTTATGCAAAAAAAAAAATTATGTGTTTTTATGCAGAATTTAATTTTTTGTATTTTATTTTTATAATTTTTATATTTTTTTATTTTAGGCGAACTGGCCCGTAGCCCGCCAACCCACTCATAAAATGGGCCGGGTTACTCAAGTCAGCCCATTTTGCCAAAACGGGCCGGGGGGCCAGCCCATTTTGGGCGGGCCGGGGCAGGTCGGGGCGGGCTGGCCCGTATTGCCAGCCCTACCCGTTGCTACAAATTTTTTCCTCCTACGCCATCAATTACAATTATGTTTTGATGATAAAATATGATTGTAATATTAAAATTATTTTTTTCTCTCTACCACATTAACGATAGCCTTCTGAAGAGAGAGATTATAATTATGTTTTACTAATAAGACATAGTTATAATGAGTGGCGGACCCACACTTGTGCAAGTGTATACACAAATTTTTGGGGGAAAAAATGAGTAGTGATTTTACTATTTGGTGACAGTAAGTGGGATTTTGAGAATGGATATGAGTATAATATGTATCATGAATGACAGTAACTATTTCTAAACCTACCATATATAGATAACTAGCTTTTTTTTTTTTTTTTTGGTAATCAACAGGGGCTAAAACACCCCCAACAAAAGACAGAAACCAGAACAAGGAAAAAAAATGCAGAATATATAGATAACTAGCTTTACCCGTAAATGATTAGGTAATTTATTTGATTTGTTTTTGTTTTTATTGTTAAAATGATACGTTTTTTATTAATAATTATAAAAATGTTACTTTATTTTATTTTTATTTTGTTTCTTGTTTTAATAATTTACAAAGGAAATAATGGAAACAAATATTATCTTAACTATTTTTTTGCAAATTTTTAAATATAAGAATCAAAATAAAATAATGTAACATTTTTATAATTATTAATAAAAACATATCATTTAACAATGACAATAAAAGCAAATCAAATGCACCCTTAAAGGATATATAATCCATTTCTTCACTGTAAATGTAAATATATGTAAATATATATATATATATATATATATATATATATATATATATATATATATATATATGAATGATTAAATTAAGAAACTAATATAAAACAAATGATATTTTTCCTTCTTATAACTTGTATTATAATTTTTTGATAAATGATGACATTAAGGTTTGAATCAATAATATAACTCTTGATTATTATTTTTTTATGTTAAATTGAGATTTTCTTTTCTTTTCTTGTTTATGTTGTTTTGATTCTTAATGCATTTAAAATTCTCTTTAATTTTTTTTCGAGAGGCCCCGCCACTAAGTGTACAGGTATAAATAAAATTTCTTGGATCATCTGCTTGTTGTAATTGGTTATTGCAATTTTTTTTTCCTTAGAACAACATAAGAAGTAATTTTGCCTTTGTTTTTTTATTAACCATTAAAATTAGTTTATTTAATAGATAACAAGAATAACAAATGCCGATTTTAATAAAATAAGAGAATACTTGTATTTTGATTGAAGGAAGAATGTGATTTTATTATTCCAATCTTTTGAACTTTTACCATCTTTTTGTTTCAAATAATCTTTTGCACTCTAAAGTTAAGGAGGAGGATATGGAAGAGTACAGACTGAATTTATAAAAATTTCAATAGTCTGACTCACTCATTTCGTCGACAATTCACAATTTTTTTTTTTTTTTTTTGAATACAACAATTCACATTTTTAGTAAAAAGCAAAACGAAAACTTAATAATAGTACAGATGCTCAACCAAACAGTGTCTTTCAGTTTTTTCCAGTTTACATATATTTATAATTGTGACAATGGCTTGATTCAAAGTACCATTGTTTTAATTCGTTAGTGTGTTGTCCCCAAAGGAACCCACCAAAAAGATACTTGTTACAACCAATTTTATTATTAGACCAAAGTTTGTTTGTTCTTTAAGTGGCCTTTAAATTTTGCCACTCCAGTATAAATAATTTCTATCAATTAGCATTCCATCACATTCGTTTAAGGCATAGTGAACAAACAAGCGAAGATAAAAATGGATATTAAAGTGAGTGTGACCACATTAGCTTTGTTGCTATTGCTAGCTTCCTATGTCAGAGCAGCACATTCTGGCGTCTTCCATGTTAATAAATATGGTGCGGTACCTCATGGAGATATAACCGAGGTAATATCATACTAAGTTTTAACAACTGAAAATACTGTTCTTTTATGTGATCAAAAGAGTAATGTGATGGATATTTTGTCATGCTTTTTATAATTTTCCATTTGGTTTGTTCTTAAGGCTTTGAAACATGCTTGGAAAGACGCATGTGCATCAACAACTCCAAGCAAAGTTGCGGTTCCTAGGGGCACATACAAGTTGAAACAAATAACTCTTAGAGGACCTTGCAAGGCTCCTATTAATTTTCTGGTTCAAGGGACAATTCTAGCACCCATAAACCCAAACCACCTCAATGGAAATGATCAATGGGTTAGATTTGAATATATTGATTTTTTAACCTTATCCGGTGGGGGAACTTTTAATGGCCGAGGTAAAAAAATGGCTTGGAATCAAAATGATTGTGGAAAAAACAAGAATTGCAAGATGCTTCCCATGGTAAATAAAGTACTCATTTCACTTTTACCAAAATATATATATATTAATTGCAGCTATAGTATACTTGTGCATTTTCATCTAATATCCTAACAAATTGTGTTTTTTTCCCCACAGAATTTTGGTTTTAGTTTCATAAAAAATTCAGTTATCAAGGAAATAACTTCAAAGGACAGCAAAAATTTTCATGTAAATGTTTTGGGGTGCAAAAATATTACATTTAACAACTTCAGCATCAAAGCACCAGCAACTAGTCCTAATACTGATGGAATTCACGTTGGAAGATCAACTCAAGTGAACATTATTAACTCCAAGATTGGCACTGGCGATGATTGCATCTCTCTGGGTGATGGTAGCAGGCAAGTCACTGTCTTAAATGTGACATGTGGACCTGGACATGGTATTAGTGTTGGAAGCCTAGGAAAATATCCAAATGAAGAGCCTGTACAAGATTTTACCGTTAGAAATTGCACACTGAAAAACACAGACAATGGTGTTAGGATCAAGACTTGGCCCGGTACCCCAATAACTTCTACTGCGTCAGATTTTCATTTTGAAGATATCATAATGATTAATGTTAGAAACCCTATACTTATAGACCAAGAGTATTGCCCATGGAATCAGTGCAAAAAACAGGTATCTCACTAAAAGTCACTAATATATCTATATATATACATATATATGTGTGTGACTTAATCACCTTCATGAACCAACATTAGAAAAGATTATTAATTTGTCTCTAAATTCTTTTTTGGTTTTTATTTCAATTGTATAGAGTCCATCAAAAGTAAAGATAAGCAAAGTCACCTTCAAAAACATTAGAGGAACTTCTGCAACTAAAGAAGGAGTTGCTCTGATTTGTAGCAGTGGTGTGCCATGTGAAACTGTGGAGCTCATTGACATAGATTTGAGTTTCAATGGAACTATTGCATCTGCTAAATGTGCGAATGTCAAGCCCAAAATTCAAAGAAAAGCACCAACTTGTGCAGCTTAAATGGCCATAACCACAAGATAGATTCTCTTTGATTTAGATTGCCTCCATTTAATTTTCTCCGAGGTGGACTATTACACCTTTGTAATCCATGATTAATCTTAAGCGGTAACAATTATACTACATATTTATTTCTTGTCTTTTGTTTAGGGTAAAGAATTTCACTCTTTCATTTGAGATTGCCATGTTACATTAATTTTAACCGATGGTTACATTACATGTTACAAGAAGGATATCCTATGTTAGTTTTATCTTTTATCTTTTTTTCCCCTTCTATGTAACTCTACTTAACCTACTAATCACTTTTGTTTTTCTATTTTTAATTAAAAAAATACATACTCGTGCATCATTGAAAAATATGCCACTTTTTCTGATGATCCCTTGATGAACTTTCTAATCATCTGATAATCTTTTTTTTTTTTTTTTAAGTAGTAATATTATACGTCTTGAAGAAAAAAACCTCATTTTAAAATATAGGTTATTCGCACGATAGTTTTGTGAAATACCTTTGAAACATATTATTTACTTATATCACTTTTTGCTTACAAGATAGCTTTTGAAATGCATAATTATTGTCTAACTAACTTGAAAACTTTCTTTAAGAATCCAAAAAAAAAAAAAAAAAACTACTACGTACGGGGAGTTTGTTACATATAAGTTAATTAATTATTATCCATTTGTGGCGAACATTTGAAATATACTCATTCTTCCTCCACAATACATTTACTAAAAGAAGTAAAAGAGCTAATATCATAGTGCCCCTTCAAATAACAAGAAAATATGGACATGAATATTTCTTTATAAAACAGCACTTTTTAGGATTTGGATTCTTTAATAAGAAATATATTTCATAGTCTCATGCAGAAAAAAAAATTTAGGTGGGCCCACTAAGAAGAAAAGAAAAAAAAAATTCACCTACTTTTTATATGAGTATGAGATAATATTGTCTCATATGTATATGAGAAACATATTCTCCTTCTTTTGTATGATAATGAGATTATGTGAGAAAATTAAAATACCATAAAAACAAAATTAGTAAAACTCTGTTTATTACGTTCGTATCTATTTCTTTGCATATTCCCTTCTCATTAGAGAATCCAAATGTAACTTACTATAATGTGAGAACTCCACTAACACTTATTTTTTCCTTAATCTTATTTTTTTTTCCTGTAAGGTCTGGTATTCACTCTGTGGGCCTGGTAAAAGAACATCCTTAGTGGGAATAAATTTTCGGTACTACTGTTGTACCTAGATTCAGTATATCTCATTAATGAGAGTAGTACACATCAGAGGAAAGAGAAAAAATTTAACAGAAAAAATAAAATTTTGACTGACATGTAATATTTTTATTAGTGTGATACACTAAATCTTTGGTACATCAGTAGTATATGGGCCATCATGTGAACTATATATAGCCACATGTTTTGCTATATTTTTTACTTTTTTTTGTTTTTTATATATTTCTAACTCATTTTTAAAACTTTTAAAAACAAGTTTTTTAAATAAAAACTAATTAAATAGAGTAAAGTGAAATTGAAAAAATTAATAATTAATAAATAAATAAATTTAAGAGAATAAATCAAGATGAGTTAAATAATTCTTTTAATTAATCATAAGGTTGACTCAAGTGACAATATGAGTATAATTTTCATAAGAATGTATTGGAATCGTGGAAAGAAGTAATGTCTTATATTTGTGAGAAACTCTTTTCTTGCTTTGTTTGTGAGAATACTCGTCAGATCTAACTTACCATAAAAGGATAAGCAGATTTATTGAATTAAAAAAAATTTAGGAAATTTTTTAATGTCAAATCAGCTAGAAATTAAGGTAACTGAGAAGTAATATTTATAGGGATCTATTAATCTCATGTTGCATGAGATAATTATCTCATGTAACAGAGACAAGATAGTGGAGTCCACTACTTAAAAAAAAAAAGAAAAAAAGAAAAAATAGTGGACCCCACTATTTTGTCTCTGTTGCATGAGATAGTTATCTCATTTAACATGAGATAATTATTTCCCATATTTATATATAATAAGGCATTTGAGCCCATTTGATCATTTTTCAAAATTAAAATAAACTAAAGGCATATTTTAAATGTGAAAATTAATGTTTCGTAAATGTTTTTTTTTTTTCAACGGATTTAATATGTTTTGAGCACGGTCAAACCTATACTTTTCCCATACTATTTTCTCCATCGTAAATTTTAAATTCAAGACTTTTGATTTAACAATAATGGTTGGTTTGGAAACGGTTTTTAACGATGAATCAATGTTAATAAAATTGGTCCGGTCTGACGGGGTCGATATGAGAATTAGTAAACCGATCATATAACTAGTTTGATTGAAGCAACGGATCGACTATGCATCAGAATCGGTATGATTCGGTGTGACTAGGCTGGTTTTTTATGAAAATCGATGGCTTGATCGATTAACAGGTGACCCAGCCCCATCCCAAAAGAAAATTCCAAAGAATATCATAGTGGATATATTTGAATATTTTTTGTTTATTGACTTACATAGATTATGTACTTACAACATTAATATTATCTCAATTATACACTATGCAATAAATTTTGATTTGATTTTTGTTAGAGATATTATTTACTGAACCCCGAAGCCCCTATCATGATCATTATATTTTTGTTTCATCATTTATTGAATAATATGTATGATTTATTATTTTTTATATTAAAATATATGAAATTTTTATCATTTTTTTAGATATTTGAGTATGTTTGTAAATTTTTAATATAAATTATAGAATTGTATATAATTATTCGGTCATGCGATTTAACCAATGACCCATTGGTTGGACCAGTAACCTAGTGATTCAGTACCCAGTGGCGGACCCAGGAAATTTTATTTATGTGTGCACACTTAAGGTGGGGGTTCGCCCCCGAAGATATTTTTTAAAGAAAATTTTAAATGTATTTTGGCTTCATAGTATGTTCGCTTGCCCAAATGCAATTGATGGACATATATATGTTAATGCTTCAATCCTATAAGATTTTTTTTAAAGAAGATTTTAATTCATCAAATTTTCAAACACTTTTATGATTTTATGATTTTTTATGTTAAGATTTTATCCTCCTTCCTATTTTAGGTAAGATCCCGATTTTAACTACCATGGTTAGGCCTATATTTACTTTTTTCTTTTCTATCTTGCTAATTTTTTTTTTACTTACCTAAATCACCCACCCCTTTGAAAAAAAAATCTCATATTTTTGTGTCTGCATGTGCAGACACAGGAAACAATGTGAGTCTGCCTCTGTCAGTACCTCTACCTAGCCAATGACTGGACCGATTTTAATAAGATTGCGCTAAATACATTTAAAGTCGGAATTTAAAAGATTGTTGAGCATGCTAACTAGGCAGCATATATATCAATACATTAGGAAAGTGGTGGATTTTTTTTTTTTTTTTTTTTTTTGAGAATGCTAGGAAAGTGGTACGTAGAATTCATAAATAATCATATTTGGTATGGAGTAGGGAGAATTTGCCTAGGAAAAAAATTTGATGGAAAAATCTTTGTAGTGTAAAAATGAAAAAAAATGCTCACTTGGAAATACCACCTTGATGGTGATATATTTTGATTTTCCCAGCAAACTCAAAATTATAATAAATTTGCACCAAAATTTTTCCAATAATATCTCGGTTTACCAAATAACTTTTTTTTTTAATTTTTCCAAAAAAATCATTTTCCCACAATTTTCTTAGTAATTGTATTTCTCTGGTAAAAAAAACTCCTCTACCAAATTTTGTTTTCCAACTTTCCTACCATTTTTTAAACACGCATTATAATTAAGAAGAATAAAGAAAAATATCCATGCTTAGGTACATATACATGAAACATTATATCATAATTTACATTATAATTTTGTTTTAAAAAAGAGCCTTATTTTTGTGTGCCTGACTATCTTTTTTTTTTAAGCTAACCTGACTATCTATTAATTTGTGTTTATAAAATACATCTAAAGTAGTATAATTTTTATTTATATTTGTTTACATGTTATCCCCAATATACAAGTCATACCCATTTAATTGTATAAAATTATAGGGGTTCTTAGTTCTTACAGTACTTAAATATTGATTATTTATATTTAATTATTAAATTTCATAGTAAGATTCGTATAAACTGTGACAAAATACTGTAGCATATTAATTTCTTAGGGGAATTAGGAGAAAAAAGAGAAGATTAGAAAGCTAGAATGGCGGGAGGGGTTATAAAAATGTGCGTAAGTTTAGTTAACAAATCAATGGAACAGTGGTCAGCATGAACATAAGTAGTTTAATGAGATGAACTGCTACCAACTCTTCTTTTGATCCAATAATCATATCCCACAGCCATCAATTCCTGAAAACCATTGTTCACCAATCAATTTTTGTTGGGCTAACATTAATTAACATCCCTAGTAAATGTGTCACATGTGAAATATCGACACTTCAAAAATTATAACGTGTCGTGTCCGACACTTCTTGATATTCCGACACTTCAACACACATTGCAGAGACTCAAAAATGTATTCAAATGTTGTATTACGTCCAATTATTAGATTCAATGGATTACGATTATTATTTTATTGAATTTAATATAAATATTTAGGATATCTTATATTTTGTTGCATAATTGATTCATATTATATGTTTAGCTTTATTTTTTTTGTTAAATTATTAAATATTAAATATATTATACACTACAAAAAATAAAAATATTATTTAATATTAAAATCTATCTTAACGTGTCGAAATCTAATATTTTTATGTTGTGTCCTATATCGTTGTGGGTGTAAGATAGCATGTCACCCACCATCTCCATTGATTATTTTACTCATGCGTGCCCTCCTTAATCTGGCAAACCCATCCACAGTTCTCAGTTGATCCAAAATATGCGCAGAGTCATTATTTCAACTTAAAATTAAAGAAGAATTCGTTTTTAATATATCAAAGTTTAGTCTAAGGGGTGTTTGTTTAAGATTTGTCTCAAAGCAAATTGCATTTAAGGGAAAGCAGGAATTAAAACTTGCTTCAAATAAAAGGGGTTTGGAATGTGTGCCTAATGTCGGCTGGCATTGGGGAAAAAAAATTTCGAACAAACAGGCATTAAGCTATTTAAAACAAAAAAAAAATTATTAGTGATATCTTAGAATGATTTTAAGGTCTTTGACCAATTAATACTCTGGACTCTGTAGAATCTCAATCTGTTAGCAGCCTCCTCTTTTTTCTTAACTGCTTTTCTTATTTTATTTTTCTTGATTAATGCTTAAACTTACAACTGATTTTTCAATGCCACACATCAAGGTGGAACCACTTTGCCAGAAATTAGAAGTTACAGTTTCTAACAACCAATTGTCAAAAACTCCAATGACAAACTAAAAGTGACATATGTATAACAGAGATATTCTATTATCCTATTGGTATAGAGCCAATACTCTAATTACCTCACAAGTAACAGGCGAATGGTCAAGATGTATATGTAGAGTTTTGGCAACAATAATAAAATAGGTTTAAAAGTGTATACATGAGATGAGTCTCTTATTTATTTATAAAAATTATATTTGTGAACTTGAGTCTTTAAAATATTCTCGTTGATATGAAATAGGCTGATTAATAGAATAAGGATCTTATTCCTTCGTTTTCTCTAGGGTTGTTAGGATATATAACAACAACTAAATTTTATTTATTTTATTGTATTTCAAATGCCAAATATTTCTCCAACTAATCGATTGAAAGTATTCTTTATAAGGTTGTCCTCCTGATCAGTTTTCATTGTGCATTTTACGAAATCTCTTCATAAGGTTGTTCTCCTAATCAGTTTTCATTGTGCATTTTACGAAGTAGCTAGTTAGCCAACAAAGAAAAAGAATAGTCTGTGTTGTCTGGTGGCAAAGTGTTCATGGCGTGGATTCGAATCATGCTGCTACTAGCAGCTTGCTTGCTTCCTCTATCAGTGGAAGCCATGGTTCGCCACTACAAGTTCAACGTAGGTGCATTTGCAGTTTAATTACAATGTCATGCAATGCATTATAGAATCAAGTTTGTTAGAATCATGATATTGATATGATCAATAAATGAAGAAACTGTTCGCTTAGAAGAAAGCATGCATGCTTAAGTTCTCTCGATTCAATTCTACTTGCTTTCTGTGTGAGTTTACTGATTGATATTCATGTTGAAATATCCTAAATTCACCATTTTTGCCGCGCTTGCTGATAGTGCATCAAATACTGAAGGATGTAAAAATCTACAATATTTTAAATATACTGGATGCAACTCTTGACTCTATTTATTGCTACATGAAAGAGCTTAAATCTTGTGTAGCTAGAAAAGTTTTTATTGATATAATTGAAAAACAAGCCTTTAAAAAGAGCTTAGGCCTCTATAACGGTATAAGTAATTCTTGTCTTTCTCTATTACTGTAGTCACTTATAATTTTTTTATATGTAATTATTATTACTTGACGTAGGTCGTGGTGACACCTCAATTATCTTCGACAAGAGCATACAAGTAATAGCTAGTTAGGCATGTTGACCTTTAGTAACAATGATCTTGTATTGAACTTACTATATTAAAATTAAACCTTTTTGTTAATTAGCTAGGATACATTCAATTGAATTGACTACCCACTGGTACCTATCAACGGAACGATGTTCTATTAGTTTTTTTTTTCTTTTGGCAAGTCAATTCTTCATATTTAAACCGAAAGGAGAATTGCAAATTTCATGGGAAAACCGTAGTTTAAATCAGAGATTTTATGGTTGCAAAAGACATATATATTACTTACCTTCGAGTTGTAAAATAATCTTCCAATTTTTTCAAATAGGCAGAGGCTGCTACATATTAGAAATAAATGGCCCTGCATATGCCGTTATCAAACAGCAAGTGCTAGTGGTATTGTCAAGCAATGCAAGGCACTCAAGTTTGGTAGATGTACAATTTATTATTGTTCTTTTTGTTTGTTGGTCAAGAATGTTGCAGTCACATGCACTGACTCCTTATTCCTGTGGTGGGCTGGTGGCTATTAATTGGCTAATGTTATGTGCAGGTGGTAATGAAGAACGCCACAAGATTGTGTTCAACCAAGCCCATAGTAACCGTAAATGGGAAGTTCCCAGGCCCCACCATCTATGCTAGGGAAGATGACACGCTTCTAGTAAAAGTGGTTAACCATGTCAAATACAATGTTACCATCCACTGGTGGGTGTGCTAGAATTATTATGCTATTACCTTAATCAAACTTTTGGCCTTTTTTTTACCGATATCTTTTTTATTTAACGATGAACTAAAATTGAACAGGCATGGGATTAGACAATTGCGGACGGGTTGGGCCGATGGGCCATCATACATAACGCAATGCCCAATACAACCGGGCCAGGTCTATGTACACAACTTCACCGTCACTGGGCAGAGAGGGACACTTTGGTGGCATGCACACATCCTCTGGCTTAGAGCAACTCTATATGGTGCCTTAGTCATTATGCCCAAGCTTGGAGTTCCTTACCCTTTTCCCAAGCCCCACATGGAACAAGTTATCATATTGGGTCGGTTCTTTTACCTTTTTCTTCATATTATATTATTATGATAAATGTTTCACTTATATAGATGTTTAGTCATTAATTAGAGCAAAGAAATCATAGTAAATTTTTTTTTTTTTGAAACTAGAATACATATTGAAATAGGATAAGGATCACATACTATAAAGCTCGCTTAAATCAAGTTTTCAATTTCGTTCAGGTGAATGGTGGAAATCAGATACTGAGGCTGTAATAGATGAAGCTTTGAATTCTGGGTTGGCCCCAAATATTTCTGATGCCTACACAATCAATGGTCATTCTGGGCCTATTCCTCATTGTACTTCACGAGGTGAAACCCATGAATTTATCCCATTTAAAATTTAATATAATAAAACCAAGCCCATGACTCAACCTAAACTTGTTTGTAATTACTAGTTTTCCTTCCTAGTTGAAGACCAAGATGGATGGGAAAAAAGTTACTTTTGCTTAAAATGAGATGAAGCTGAATAAAATTTTAAACTACCTTTCTCTGTGCAGAAGGATTCAAATTCCAAGTTAAATTTGGAAACACCTACCTGCTAAGAATAATCAACGCTGCAATGAATGAAGAGCTCTTCTTTAAGATTGCTGGTCATGATGTCACTGTTGTTGAAGTTGATGCTTCCTACACAAAACCTTTCAAAACTAACACCATAGTTATAGCACCTGGCCAGACAACAAATGTTCTTCTAAAAGCCAACCGTGCAATTGGTAAATACTTAGTAGGAGTCTCTCCTTTCAAGGATTCTCCAAATCCAGTGGACAATGTGACAGCCACTGCCACATTACACTATTCAGGCTCCCTTGGTTCCACTATGACCAAGCTCATTTCCCTTCCTCCCAAAAATGCTACCCCAATTGCTACCAATTTCACAGACTCCCTCAGAAGTCTGAACTCTAAGAAGTACCCTGCTAGAGTCCCAACAAAGGTTGACCATTCCCTGTTCTTCACTGTTAGTCTTGGATTCAACCCTTGTCCTACTTGTGTGAATGGTACTAGGCTTATTGCAGCTATGAACAATGTCACCTTTCTGTTGCCTACAATTTCTCTCCTTCAAGCACATTTCTTTAACATAAGTGGAGTTTTCTCTAGTGATTTTCCTAGAAAACCTCCAATAGTCTATGACTTCACAGGGAAACAACCAACAAATTTCATGACCACAATAGGGACAAGGGTCTATAGACTCTCTCACAACTCTACAGTTCAAATAGTCTTGCAAGATACTGGAATGATAGCACCCGACAATCATCCTATTCATCTCCATGGACACAATTTCTTTGTTGTTGGTAAGGGACTAGGGAACTTCAACCCTAAATGGGACACCAAAAAGTTTAACCTTGTGGATCCTGTGGAGAGAAACACGGTTGGTGTTCCATCTGGTGGATGGGCTGTTATCAGATTCAGGGCTGATAATCCAGGTGAAGTTATGAATTCAATTTTGCTTGAAAATATTAGGTTACAGAATTTATAGAAAATTAAAAAGGATTTGGATGTCACATTTTTTTCTAATATGATAAATGGTGTTGTGCTTTGTTAGGGGTGTGGTTTATGCATTGCCATATGGAAACTCATAAAACATGGGGACTGAAGATGGCATTTGTGGTGGAAAATGGTAAAGGACCAAATGAATCTCTACTACCACCTCCAAGTGACCTACCCAAGTGTTGAAAAGAGTACTAATTAACAATCTTTGCCTATAGAGGAAGATAGGGAAACATATGAAGAAAATTACAGTTGGCAAAGGGAGTAAGCTATCAAGGCTAATAACAAGAAAGTTTTTGCTTGTTTTTTGGTGTCTATAATCTTCTTCATTCATGCAATTCATGGATCCAGCTTGCAAAATAAAATTAAAAAAAAATATAAACTTTCGCTTTTGTATCGCTCCATCACAAACAACATTGATCTCCATAAAGAATAATCATTGAATAAAGAAATGATTATGCACATTATATACACTCAATTAATGTTAAGGCTAGCCAGTTTGTACACCTATAAAAATGAAATAAAAAAAAAAAGTTAAGAGAAAGGTTTTTTATATAACTTTAATGGAAAAAACATCTATCCTTTTAAAGGATATAAACTTATATCATTTTAGATCTTAACCGTTGATTTCCATCCATCAACGGTTATAATCTATTGGGTCAAACTTAATGTGCCAAATTTATTATTAATTAATTAATAATTTTGATCCAATAAATTATAACCGTTAATGGACAAAAATCAACGGTTAGGATCTAAAAGAATATAAGCTATCCTTTAAAATGACAGATGTTATTCCCAACTTTAATATATAAAAAAATTTGCTTTCATTTTTTGGTCATACTAAACTAAACTTACAAAATTTATTTAAGTTAGGAGGCAGGTTTTTAAATTTAATATTTTCTCCCAAACGCATGGAAAAGTCTTTCTTCGGGAATTCGAGTAAAGGTATTCAAAAAAGAAAAAATGAATATCTTAGTTTTACGAACTGATACCAAAATGTTGGCACCCGAATTTATAGAGAAGAAATAACCAAAGTATAAGCAAACAAGAACAACGAGCTCTCTGAATAACAATAATTTTATTAATGGAAAACAGAGTTATATCACCATCGTGAATATAACCAGCCTCAATAATAGAAAATGAGAAGACAGTAACAAAGAGACTCAAATGAAAGAGACACTATCCTCCTCAATCAAATATCCGATTGAAGAATAAATCACACAGAAACAATACCCCTTACACCAATTGATACTCCCTTTCTAGTGCTAAGACTCACTTGTTTTTGTACCCAAAAAAAAAAAGACTCACTTGTTTTCACAATATTCTCTATCCCCTTCCCTTACGCCTAACCAACTTATATCAATGATTTTGTCTGCAGCTCTTTTGGCTTCTTTCTTATGAGCTTACTTAGAGAGGAACATCATGCCACCAATTACCGGTACGTTTTACGGGTAAGGCATAATTGTAATATTAAAGTTATTTTTCTTTATCCACCACATCAATTGATAGCTTCATGAGAAGAGAGAAAAAAAAACTTTTAAAATTATAATTGTAATATTAAAGTTATTTTTTTTTATCCGCCACGTCAATCGACAACTTTATGAGAAGAGAAAAAAAAAACTTTTAAAATTACAACTATGTCTTACCAAGAAATAGTTGTAATTGGTTGCTGTAAAAAAATTTCCCGATAAAAGAAGTGATTTTGCCTTTGTTTTTATCTAATTACGGAAATTAGTCTATTCAATAAAGAACAAGAATAACAAATGCCGATTTTAATAAAATAAGAGAATACTTGTATTTTGTTTTAATGAAGAATGTGATTTTATTATTCCAATATTTGAAATTTTACCATCTTTTTGTTTCAAATAATTTTTTGCAGTCTAAAGTTAAGGAGGAGGAAGAGTATAAACGGAATTTATAAAAATTTCAATAGACTGACTTATGTATTTCGTCGACAATTCACGTTTTTAGTAAAGAGCAAAACAAAAACTTAATAATAGTACAGAAGCTCAACCAAACAGTGTCTTTCAGTTTTGTCCAGTTTACATATATTTATAATGGTGAGAATGGCTTGATTCAAGGTACCATTGTTTTAATTCGTTAGTGTGTTGTCCCCAAAGGAACCCACCAAAAAGATACTTGTTACAACCAATTTTATTATTAGACCAAAGTTTGTTTGTTCTTTTAAGTGGCCTTCAAATTTTGCCACTACAGTATAAATAATTTCTATCAATTAGCATTCCATCACAATCGTTTAAGGCATAGGGAACAAGGGAAGATAAAAATGGATATTAAAGTGAGTGTGACCACATTAGCTTTGTTGCTATTGCTAGCTTCCTATGTCAGAGCAACACATTCTGGCGTCTTCCATGTTAATAAATATGGTGCAGTACCTCATGGAGATATAACCGAGGTAATATCATACTAAGTTTTAACAACTGAAAATACTGTTCTTTTATGTGATCAAAAGAGTAATGTGATGGATATTTTGTCATGCTTTTTATAATTTTCCTTTTGGTTTGTTCTTAAGGCTTTGAAACATGCTTGGAAAGACGCATGTGCATCAACAACTCCAAGCAAAGTTGCGGTTCCTAAGGGCACATACAAGTTGAAACAAATAACTCTTAGAGGACCTTGCAAGGCTCCTATTAATGTTCTGGTTCAAGGGACAATTCTAGCACCAATAAACCCAAACCGCCTCAATGGAAATGATCAATGGGTTAGATTTGAATATATTGATTTTTTAACCTTATCCGGTGGGGGAACTTTTAATGGCCGAGGTAAAAAAATGGCTTGGAATCAAAATGATTGTGGAAAAAACAAGAATTGCAAGATGCTTCCCATGGTAAATAAAGTACTCATTTCTCAATATATATATATATATTAATTGCAGCTATAATATATACTTGTGCATTTTCATCTAATATCCTAACAAATTGTGTTTTTTTTCCCCACAGAATTTTGGTTTTAGTTTCATAAAAAATTCTGTTATCAAGGAAATAACTTCAAAGGACAGCAAAAATTTTCATGTAAATGTTTTGGGGTGCAAAAATATTACATTTAACAACTTCAGCATCAAAGCACCAGCAACTAGTCCTAATACTGATGGAATTCACATTGGAAGATCAACTCAAGTGAACATTATTAACTCCAAGATTGGCACTGGCGATGATTGCATCTCTCTGGGTGATGGTAGCAGACAAGTCACTGTCTTAAATGTGATATGTGGACCTGGACATGGTATTAGTGTTGGAAGCCTAGGAAAATATCCAAATGAAGAGCCTGTACAGGATTTTACAGTCAGAAATTGCACACTAAAAAACACAGAGAATGGTGTTAGGATCAAGACTTGGCCCGGTACCCCAATAACTTCTACTGCGTCAGATTTTCATTTTGAAGATATCATAATGGTTAATGTGAGAAACCCTATAATTATAGACCAAGAGTACTGCCCATGGAATCAATGCAAAAAACAGGTATCTCACTAGAAGTCACTAATATATCTATATCTATATATGTGTGTGAGACTTGATCACCTTGATGAACCAACATTAGAAAATATTATTAATTTGTCTCTAAATTCGTTTTTGGTTTTTATTTCAATTGTATAGAGTCCATCAAAAGTAAAGATAAGCAAAGTCACCTTCAAAAACATTAGAGGAACTTCTGCAACTAAAGAAGGAGTTGCTATAGTTTGTAGCAGTGGTGTGCCATGTGAAACTGTGGAGCTCAGTGACATAGATTTGAGTTTCAATGGAACTATTACAACTGCTAAATGTGTGAATGTCAAGCCTAAAATTCGAAGAAAAGCACCAGCTTGTGCAGCTTAAATGGCCACAACCACAAGATAAACTCTCCTTTGTAAAGATTACCTCTATTTAATTTTCTCCGAGGTGGGCTATTACACCTTTGTAATCCATGATTAATCTTAAGTGGTGACAATTATACTACATAATTATTTCTTGTCTTTCGTCCAGGGTAAAGAATTTCACTCTTTCATTTGAGATTGCCATGTTTAATTAACTTTAACTGATGGTTACATTACATGTTACAGCTAGGGTATCATCCTATGTTAGTTTTATCTTTTATCTTTTTTATTTTTTCCCTTCTATATATGTAACTCTACATAACCAACTAATCACTTTTTTTTCTTCTATTTTTAATAAAAAAATACATACTCGTGCATCATTGAAAATATGCCACTTTTTCTAAGGATCCCCAGATATTTGATGAACTTTCTAATCATCTGATAATCTTTTTTAAATTGTTTTAGTAATATTATACTTCTTGAAGAAAAAAACTTCATTTCAAAATATAGGAGATTCGCACATTTGTTTGTGAAATACAGTTGAAACATATTATTTACTTATATAACTTGTTTCTACAAAATAGCTTTGAAATGCCTAATTATTGTCAAACTAACAGACTTTCTTTAAAAATCCAAAAAAAATAAAAATTAATATGTGGAGTTTGTTACATATAAGTAAATTAATTATTATTCATTTGAGGGGAACATTTGTAATATACTCAATCTTCCTCCACAATACATTTACTAAAAGAAGTAAAAGAGCTGATATCATAATGCCACTACAAAAAACAAGAAAAAATGGACATGAATATTTATTTATAAAACAGCACTTTTTAGGATCTGGATTCTTTTATAAGAAATATATTTCACAGCCTCATCCAACACACATAAAAATAAGTGGGCCCAATAAAAAGAAGAGAGAAAAAAAAAATTATCTACTTTTTATATGAGCATGAGCACTTTTTATCTACTTTTGATGGAAACTAAATTTCGTCGAAAATTTTGATAAAAAAATTATTTTTGTAAAAAATTTTATTAGAGAAAAAATTATATCATAATTTACATCAAACATTATATCATGATGCTTAGGGACATATACATGAAACATTATATCATAATTTACATTATAATTTTTTTTAAAGCCTTATTTTTGTGCTATCTATTAATTTGTGTTTATAAAATACGTCTAAAGTAGTATAATTTTTATTTATATTTGTTTACATGTTATCCCCAATGTACAAGTCATACCCATTTAATTGTATAAAATTATAGGGGTTCTTACGGTACTTAAATATTGATTATTTATATTTAATTATTACATTCCATATTAAGACTAGTATAAACTGTGACAAAATACAGTAGCATATTAGTTTCTTTGGAGAATTAGGATAAGTGACCAAAATATCACTGTTCACCAACTTTTTTACCTAAATGCCATGCGAACAGTCTTATTTCCCAATCTGCCATGGGGGCAAGTTCGCTTCTGACACAGGCGAACTCGGTTTGCTGACGTGTCACATTTTTAGTGGATAACAAGTATCAAATTTAAAAAAAAAATAAAAAATAAAAAATAAATAGAGGTCGCCTGGCATGCCCGCGAACTTAATAAAAATCAAAGGTCGCTTGTGTCAGAAGCGAACTCTGACACTACTACTTTGGAATTTTTTATTATGCTCCAGGACTTACCGTGATCCTTTCATTCAAAAATTGACATCTATATTTTTTTTTTTTTATTTTTTTTCTCTCCTCTCTCCTCAGCTTTTTATTTCTTTCTCTCACCTCAGTCCCACACTATCCTTTTTGGTCCGGGACCGCTAAAAGTTTGCTCCACTAATTTCCTGACACGTCATCATGCATAGTTCACCTACGTCAGAACCGACCTTGCATGCGTGGCAGTTTGGAAAAATAGTTCAAAAACGTAACATTTAGATAAATTTATGTGGGAACAGTGGCACAATAGTCACTGATCCGGAGAATTAGGAGTAAAGAGAGAAGAGTAGAAAGTTAGAATGGCGGCAGGGGTTCGAAAAATGTGCACACGTTTAATTAACAAATCAATGGAACAATGGTCAGGACTCTAAATAGGTTGGGTTAGGTTGGGCTGTAATTTTTTTTTGTCCAAGTCTACGTAAAAAAAAAATTCAGTCTATTTGGCCTACTAGCCTATTAAAGACTTTATTTGTATACCAAACCCGGCCTATTTTAAAAAATAAGAAAGGTTGGCATGGCCTACGGGTCTTGTAGGCCTCCCACTGTCGATACTAAGCAAAGAAAATAATTGTATAGAGCAAAAAAAAATTCATCCATACATGCACTAGTACTTCTTATAAGAAAAAAATGACAAAAAAGAAAAAGTCAACATAATACCCCATATGAAGCCGAGAGTGAGAAGTGATGGTACACATTGATACTTTGCCACATAAAATAAATATTATTATTTTATTTTATTTTAATAAATTAAATAGGCCAGTCTACAAGACTTTAGGCCAGACTTGACAAAATTGACCTATGGCCTATTTGTTAAAAAAACTTTCCTGTAAGCCTAAACCTACTCTACACTCTCTGACAGGCCTGCCCAATGTAGGCCGGGCCTGTAAGTTGAGCCGGGTCATCTTGACCTATTTACACCCTAGTCGGCATGCAGATCAGTAGTTTAATGAGATGAAGTGCTACCAACTCTTCTTTTGATCCGATAATCATATCCCACTGCCATCAATTCCTGAAAACCATTGTTCACCAATCAATTTTTGTTGGGCTAACATTAACATCCCAAGTAAATGTGTCACGTTTCACCCACCATCTCCATTGATTATTTTCCTCATGCGTGCCCTCCTTAATCTGGCAAACCCATCCACAGTTCTCAGTTGATCCAAAATATGAACATAAAATTAATATTCTTAAGAAGAATTCGTTTTTAATATCAAAGTTTAGTCCAAGGGGTGTTTGTTTAAGATTTGTCTCAACGCAAATTGCATTAAGGGAAAGCAGGAATTAAAACTTCTTCACATAAAAGTGGTTTGGAAAGTGTGCCTAATGTCGACTGGCATTGGGGAAAAAAAAAATCAAACGAACAGGCATTAAGTTATTTAAAACAACAAAAATTTTAGTTTGTTAGAATGATAATTGATCTCTTAGAATGATGTCAAGGTCTTTGACCAATTAATACTCTGTACTCTGGAGAATCTCAGAATCTGTTAGAAGCCTCCTCCTCTTTTCCTTCTTAATTGCTTTTCTTGTTTTATTTTCTTGATTAATGCTTAAACTTACAACTGATTTTTCAATGCCACACATCAATGTTTCATTTTCAAAAGGTAGAACCACTTTAGGAGAAATTAGAAGCTACAGTTTCTAACAACAACTTACCAAAAACTCCAATGACAAAATAAAAGTGACGCGTGTTTCATGCTTTAACAGTTTCTTAATTTGTTGTGACGTATATGTCATCTCGTTGACTTAAAAATCAGGTAGAGAACTGTATATCCATTCCACCAATTGGTATGTTAGCTGGGAATCGTTGTACTTTACGTGATATGGTTAGACCAAACCCAGTATCTATTCTGACCACCTTGTGTAGTAGAAAGAAAAATAAAAGAAACTCAAATATCTTAGCTTCAAAAATTGTCTTGGTTGATGGATAGCTACTTTATGTGATACACAAGAAAAATAATAGAAACTTTCTGGCCATCTTCTTTTTGTCTTTTGGTTTAGACTACTGTGTTGTCGTTGGCAATAATAATAAAATAAGTTCAAAAGTGTGTACCAATCTTGCTTGTGATCAATGGCGTAAGCCGCCTAACCATATTTTATTTAGGTAGGTCCGAGGCAGCTATATTTTAGGAAATTTTATTTATTATATATAATTATAAGTAATTATAATTGAGTGCTAACTAAAATTGTAAGTTGGCCTTAGATAAAATTGTAAGTATTAGAAGAAGACTTGGAGCTGTTTTGCGTGTGATAACATATTGCTTTCTTCTTAATTTTTTCTTCTTCATTCATCTTTTTTTCAAATAGGGTTTTCTTCTAATTTTTTTTTCTTATTCGCACTCATCACCCGGAACCCAGTCATTCTGTGACAAGATACTATATTTCGTTCATTTCTCAAGATTTAACGGATACATGTTCTTGGAATATGTATTGGTAATTATATTGTCCGTTGGAAAAAAATTGATTTACATTTTTGAATCTTGTAAAACAAAAATTCTTTCTCTTTGCTGACCATAATTGCTTATTGGGTGTTTCAAACATGAATGAAATTCATGCCCTTTTGCTTACCAAAAAAAAATTCATGCCCTTCTTTTTTATTTATAATTTTTTTTTTGTGTGGTTGTATTTATTGATTTTATTTCTTTTTAAAAAATGGAGTGTTATTTTACGTTTACCTTTTTAAAAAAATAAATTATTTTAATGTAAAGCTACAGTTGCTATTGGTAATGGAATAGAATTGTTTCTTGGTGTTATTTGTATTTGATTTCGTAACATGAATGAAAATCGTAGCGATTAATCAGTGAAAACTGTAAAAAAAAATAAAAAAATCAATGAAGATATATGTATATATATGGAGTATGAAAATTTCTTGTATATACCCATTAACAACTTTTTTTTTTGTATTCTTAAATTTTTAAAATATCTTAACACTGATTAGATAATTTATGTGGATCTAATGTCATTTAAATGATTTAGATATTTGTTGCTGATTGTTCCATGTTTCTTTTTAATTGTGAAGTTTGCTCATCCCTCTACGTTTATGTTCCTCACATGTCACAGCTAGGAGTGTAATTGAGGCCAGACTTTGGCTTTGATAGTCTAAGTCTATTTAAAATATTTAGAGTCTATACTGGTCTATTAGCTTATTAAAGACTTGATTTATGTGTCTAGCCTGACCTATTATAAAATATTAAAAAACCTAGTATGGCCTGTAAGGCCTATCAATTGGTTGCAAACTAAAATTTATAGGCACAAAGCAAATTGAAATATAAAAGATAAATTTTCTTATTTACAAAGATCACATGAAATAAATTTTCATTAACATCAAATGAAATACTGTTTATAAAGATCACATGAAAATGTTCATAAAAATCACATATAAGATTTCTTATATGTATATATACATATAATTTACACTTCCTTTACTAATTTAATTTTATATTATATTGTTTACCAAAAAAAATTATATTTTATTTTAAATTTTAAATAAATATTTATTATTTTTAAAATAACATCAATCTTATTATTTTTAAAATTAGTATTACAAATCATGATCTCAAAATATGTCTTTAAGTTAATAATATATATCATAAATATATTATTATTAGACAAATTAAAAGATTAGGCCAGAGATATGTCAAA